>PVLD010016626.1:0-44384 GCA_004027595.1 Dinomys branickii | reverse complement strand
GTCTGACTAAATTTGCATGTCTGTATATGGGTCCATACATCTACAATTCGAAGATATCAATGGATAAAGCAACAACTACTGTTGAGACCATATCACCTTGTCTATAGATTAGTTGTGATTGTACTATTTTCTATGATAATGGGTGTCTGTTTGTCAATATGTCTTTGTACTTTTATGTTTCTAAAATAAAAAAAAAAAAGATTTGTCTTATGTAGTTTGGTGCTCGCATATTTGGTGCATATATGTTTAGGCTTGTTATCTCATCCTCTTGCAATTTTCCCCTAACAAGTATGTGGTAACCTTCTTTATCTCTTTTGACTATTCTCGGTTTGAAGTTTACATTGTCTGCAAACATAATAGCTACTCTTGCTTTTTTCTAGGTTTCTGTTGCATGGAGGATTGTTTTCCATCCTTTGACTTCCAGTTTATGAATTTCTTTTTGAGTAAAATATGTTTCCTGTATGCAGCATATCACTGGATTTTGTTTCTTAATCTACTCTGCCAGTCTGCTTCTTTTGAATGGTGAATTGAAGCCATTTAAATTTATGGTTATAACCAATATGTGCTGGCTTATCATTGTGATTTTATTTATTTGCTGTTGGTTTCTTACTTTTTCTACCTGTTTACTTGTTTGCTCTTCTTGAGGATTCCTTTCTGTTGTTGTTCTCCAAATTGCATTCCTTTTCTTCTCTGTCTAGTATGTCTTTTAGTGCCTTTTGTAAGGATGGTTTGGTACTCATGAAGTTCTTTTGTTGCTCTTTGTCATGGAAGTATTTCATTGCTTCATTGAATTTGAAGGATAGTTTTGCAGGATACATCAATCTTGGCTGGAAGCTACTTTTTCCTTAGGACCTGTAATACTTCACTCCAATCTCTTCTCGACTGGATGGTTTGTGTTGAGAAGTTTGCTGTGATTCTGATGGCTTTCCTTTATAGCTGATCTGTTTCTTTTCTCCTGCAGCTTTTAATATTCTGTTCTTTTGCTGGAGATCTGGGATCTTGATTATTATATGTCTAGGTGTAGTTTTATTATGGTTATGACTAATAGGAGTTCTATATGCCTCATTTACCTGTATCTCAGGTTCTGTTTCCATGCTTGGGAAATTTTCTGCTATTATTTCTTTAAATATTCTTTTTATGTCATTTATATCACCTTCTGCTGTTTCATTGACTCCTATCAGTCTGACATTATTTCTTTTTGCCTCGTCTTGTAGCTGTTGAATTGATTTTTCCTGGATCCTTTTTGATTTTAATGGATCCTTCCTTTCACAATCATTAGCTGCCATGCTTTCTTCGATCTCTGAAATTCTATCTTCAGCTTTATTTAAGCAGGTTTGCAAGCTTTGAATGGAAGTTTTGATTTCCTTGTAGTCTCTTTTGAGTCTTTCATGTGTTCTAATTCATTCCTATATTGCTCATGCAACATTTCCGTCCATAGCCTATGTTCATCTATTTACCTGTTTCTTTTCTGGTTGTTGTTATGGTTGATACATTGTGTCAACTTGGGGAGTCTAGAGGTTTAACTAAGTAACTCAGCAGTTGAAAATCTTGGGGTAAACAGGATATGCCCTTACCCTTGTGGGATGTTGTTTATGTTAATTTGGGAAGCTTTAAAGGTTAACTGTGTGATTCAGGAGGAAGCCAGGGTGCTTACTTTGTAAACATCCTGAGCCTATGGAAGAGGAGGGCGTGGAGGTTATGTGAGAGGTACACGCCCCCTGGGTGGGGGTAGGCTGTTTACAATGTAGGAGAGAAGAGGAGGCTGCTTGCAGCCATTCCTCCCTTTTGCTGGTTGTTTTGCTGTGCTCTGCTGCCCTGAACAGTTTGCTCTTTGCCATGTGCCACTCTGCCTCAGAACCAGCCAAGTATGGACTGAAACCTCCACAAAGTGTAAGCTAAATAAACCTTTCCTTTCTTCATTTTGGGCATTGGGTATTTTGTTTCAGCAATGAGGAAAAGTAACCGAGACAGTTGTGTAGAGCATTTCTTTCATTATTATTGTCATTTCATTTTTTGCCTTAGAGATTATGTCTGATCTGATCTCTTCTATGGCCTGATGGATTTATTTCTTTACTTCTATTGCAGTCTTTTCAGCAATTTCAGGTGTGTTGTTACCAAGTTCTACTATGTGAATGTCTCCTGAACTTGTTCTGAGTGGGGTGGAGTTCTAAGATTGCATTTTAGTCCTTCTCCTTGTCATGTTTGATGCTGGAGGCAGAACGTTCAGTCTCCCTCTTCTCTGGCAGTTCAGCAAAGGTTGATACTGGCCCTAGTTTTCCTGGTGTCAAGCCTGTCCCTCAGTGTCTGCTGAGATGCATTGTTTAGTCTGGGGTCTTCCAGTAGATGGTGAAGTGTACCTAGTTCTCCCAGGCCTCAGACATGAGCTGTGATGTCAGTTGCAGGCAGACAGTCTGATCCAGCAACGCCTTGCAGTTCAGGGCACATATATGACCCAGAATCTGGTTGCGCTGGTGGAACAATCCCAGACCAGTGGTCCTGTAACCCCTGGCAGTTCAGGACATCGGGAAAACCCAGACACAAACTGCAGGGTCAACAGTTTGTGGACCACCTGATTCTGTCTCCAGTCAGTTCAGGATACGCATAGGATCCAACTGCAGGCCACTCCAACAGTGATCAAAGACTGGCTATGTCTGTGACCTCCAGGAGGTCAGGGCACAGTTGAAGCCCAGACCCAAACTATGGAGCCAGCAGCTTGTGGAGCACCTGCTCCAATACTTCACTCAGTGCTGGGCACGTGCAGGGAGGGCCCACACGTGCACCCTGGTGAGAGCAGTTTGCAGGCCTTCTGAGTGAGGATCTCCTGTCTGCACCCCATAAGTTCATTTATATCTTTTAATATTTCAGAACTTTAAGAGGTGTTGTCTCATGTCATATTGATGTGGGAAACAATCGGTGATTAGTTGTTTGATCAATCTTGTATGTCTATTTGTATTGTCCTGAGTATACACTTTGAAGCTACCAGCGTGTAATATAACAACCGTTGTTGATCACCTGCCACCTTATCTGTAGTTCGGTTTTTGTACTGTTCTTGTGCTACTGTGTGTATGTTTGTTAGTGTTTTTGTTCTTTTACTTTTAAAATAAAAAAAAGAAACAGAAGACAAATGTATTTATGGCATTCACTATTAAAATCTTCAGATTTACCATTTATAGTAGTTTAATTTCTTTCAGTATTTCACATTACCATCTAGTGTCAATTTCTTTCCAGGAGTAAGAATTTACTTTATGGTATTTCATATATGTCAGGTCTGCTAGCAACAAGTTATCTGTTTATTTGGGTTGTGTTTATTTTGCTTTCACTTCTAAATTGCAGTTTTCTATTCAAAGTTCTTACCAGAGAGTTTTTCTCCCTTCTCAATTTTTAATGCAACAGTTTAATTGATGTAGAAAGTGCACACCATCTACCATATTTAAAGACAGTTCAATGGGTTTTCCGTATATGTATAAATGAGTGAGTCAACCACTGCTCTATAATTCCAGAATATTTTTGTTAGCTGAGCAGAAACTGCACTTGCATTAGAAGTGACTCCATTTCCTCCGGTCTTCAAACCCTTGACCACTGACTTACTTTCCCTAATCTGGTTGGTTCTTACTAATCCCATCACATAGAAGACCTTGTCACTGTGTCCTTCCACTTAGAAGATGATCTCATGTCTCATTCATGTTGTCGCATGTATCAGAATTCGTTCCATTTTAAAGTTGAATAACATTCCATTGTTTGCATATGACACACTTTGTTTATCTGCAGATGGAGATTTGGGTTGTTTCTGAATTTTGTATAGTATGAATACTGCTGCTACAAACCCATGTAAAGGTTTTGTGTGGAAATACACATTTTCAGTTTTCTTGGCTTTGTTACTAAGAGCAGCATTGATATGTGCTTGGGTTTTTAAGGAACAACAAAATGTGGCCCTTTCTCATATTTTAAATATGTCATTCTGCTGCCTCTGATCTCTATTACTGCTGGTAGGAATTTAGTTTTCTATATTTTTCTCCTACTGTTCACAAGAGTTTCTCTGTTTCTGACTTTCAAAGATTTGACAATGATGTATCTAATTGTGAATCTCTTATGTCCCTTATATTTGGGTTTTGTTGACTTTCTGGGCATTGTATTGCCAGATGTTATGCTCTCCATAATATCTGGGACACTATTTCTTCTGTCTTCCCACTCCAGCATTCCCATTACATATGGAGCCCTGTACTTTCTATTTTTCCTTGATCACTGGGAGCTTCTTTCATGCCATTTGTCAATATTTTTTGTGCTCTTCTGATCAATAATTTTAATTGATTCATCTTCAAGCTCATGTATTTTTCCAGTTCATATTAACTGTTGAGTACAGTTATTACAGTGCTCAATTTATGAATTTCCATTTGTGCTTTTCTTTTATAGTTTGTATTTCTTCTTTGATACTTTGGATGAGATGAGCCATGGTCATCATATTTTCCTTTACTTCCTTAAACTGTTTTCTTCACTTCTTTCAACACAGTTATAATAGCTTCTTTGATGTGTTCGTTTCTTACAGCATCTGGAGTTACTTGGAATCAATTCAATAAATTAATTGTATTAAAATATGGAAATTTTAGACAAGAGATTTAGACAATGTATTGTGTCATCTAAATTCTGTGTCATTTCTATGTTGATTTCTGGTGCAGTAAAAGAGGTGTCCCCTGTCTGTTTCCTTTCAAAAGCATGAAAGGTTTTGCAGGTACCAGACAAAGTATGTAGTATGTATGCAACATACAGTACATAGTAGCAACTCAAGCAGAACTTTTTCAACCTACGTGTGCTGAACCTATGTGTATCCCATCCAGACCTTACTCCTGTACATCCCTTGACCCTTAGAAATCTTCAATTACATAAGTTTTTTCTTGATTTTCTTTACATTTACCACACATGTACACATCTATAAAATATATACGTTTCTGTTTTTTTGTTTTTCATGTTATAAAAATGTCATGCTGTATGCAGCCACCTGTATCTATGTGCTCTTCCAAATAGCTGTGAATTCTAAAATTTTTCTCTGGTGATACATTTGGTTGAGGTTTTCTCATCTTCACTGACATGATCCCTCCAGCTTTTAATCCCCCTCCCATTTGAAAAAGCTCTATTTACACTTTCTTTATCTTTTCTTCAATCATTTTCTCTTCCTTCCCTCCCCTTCCAACTCTTATTCCTGTTCCCATTTGAAAAATATCTCCCTACTTCCTATAATCTATCCCTTACTTTGCTTTTACTTGTATTTCACATTTCTCTTATAAAAATCCATGCAATATCTAAGCTTCTGTTTCTGATTTATTCCATTTGACATTATGGTCTCAAGGTGCATCCTTTTATCAAGGAACTCTTCCACATCGCTGTTGTGAACATAAACTAGTACAAGTACTGTGGAGATTAGGATAAAGATTCCTCAAAAAATTAAAAATAAAAATTCCATTTGACCCAACTAGTTCCCTTCCAGGAGTCTTCCCAAAAGAATTAAAGTCCTCATATTACAGTGAAAATGTACATACCCATGTTTATGGCAACACAGTTTATGATAGCTAAATCTTGCAAAGAGCCTTCATCAACAAATGAATGGATGAAGAAAATGTGGCATTATACACAGTGGAGTACTATTCTTCTGTAAAAAATGTATCTCTTTAGTTACCTCATGACTGATATGGCTCTTCCTAAATTTATTTAGTTGTGAATAATGCTGCTAAGAATATTTTGTGTGTGTGTTTCATCATTCATATGTACAAACATGTTTCTAGAATGCAAATCTGAAGTATTGCATTGCCAGATGTGGTGGTGCACACCTGTAATCCTAGCACTCAGGCGTCTGAGGCAGGAGGATCATTGAGAGTTGGAGACCAGCCTGGGCTACAAAGTATACTTTGTACTGAACTGTATAATGAGACCCTGCCTCAAAAAGACAAAAAATATGAAGTATTGCTTGGTCTCTAGGTATGATATAAACCTTACAAGTTATGCCAGAGAGTTCTGTGATGCTGTCTTATCTCATAAGCTGCAGACAATCTGTTATTACATTTATTGGTAGTTCTTGAATTGTAATTTTGTTGGTGTTATTATTACAAAGATTTAGCATAGTGGATAAATTCAAAAAATTGTGTTGCATTCTGCAAACAGAGCTGGGAATAATAAGATGCATAATGAGTGTAGGTGGTTAGCTGTAATGCACTGACATTGGCAGAGGCAGTGAATTAGATGAAGTGATCACTCTACTGAATTCTTTGTGGGCATAGAGTGCCATATGCAAGGAAAATTACAGCAGCAGTCAATCCTCCTAAGATGTCGTATCTGGGCTTTCCATCATAGGAAACATATTTATTCATCAGAGGTCAGTCTGAACAAGAGAGGATAGAAAAAAATACTTGCTGGATCAGAGGCAGAATGGTGAAGTAGAACTGAAGTATAAGTTAAGGAGATTGCTGGTCACTCCAGGGTTGCATTTATGTTCAACTCTCACTGACTTCAAAAGCACAGAAATTACATAGCCTTCGGAGTCAACTGCTGTGTCTACAACCCAAGGGGAACAGTTCCTGCCAGTTCTTTTAGATATTAAAAAGGGAGAGGAAGTTACATTTCAAGGGTATTAAGCATCTACTTAAGTTGAATGAGGTATGTACAGCATGTTAAATTTAGAAAACTTTACATGGTTAGAAGAAAGCCTAGATTTTATAGTGCTGACAATGAAAGAAACCATGTCAGGTAACTGGAATTGCTGACAGTACAGTGACATAGCGCAGCCTGCCCACCACCCCATTAAATATTGGAGGACCAAGCTCCTCTGGGGGCTGCGCAGGAAGCCAGGAGATCACAGTGGGCTTCTGAGCCTGCAGCTGCATGCAAACTTGAAGTTACTTTTGATGTTTTAAAAAAAATCTTTAGTTTTTTCTAAAGCTTTTACCTTTTATTATATCTCTGGTATTCATTCTTTCTGTGTTAGAGTTCTCCAGAGAGAGAGAGAGAGAGAGAGAGAGAAGGATCTCCACATGGACCTCATCCAGTTTATGGAAAGTAATCTGCTTTGCGCTGAGTTAGTCACAACTATAACACACCTTATCAGTAACAGTTAGACTGATGTTTGGCTGAACCATGGGCAATTGTAGCCTGGAGTTCACAGGACATCCAAGGAGAAATGTCCCAGCCCTGGAGAGCATCTCAAGCCCGAGGTGGACAAGGACCCTATACATTTCTAGAGCTCCACAAGGAAGTGGTGGTATACACAACATTCAGTGTTCACTAACAGAACAAATCATGTAACTTAATCAATAAAATATCCCCAAAACAAGGCATTTATGAGTTTAATTTCAATTATATGAAAATTAAATTTCTGCTATTATAATTTAATGTCATTTTTAATATGCACTTTTGAATAGATGGAAAATATTGAGTTCATCTAATCAGCAAAGTTACTTTTCTTAATTATTGTATATTACAAACTGCATAGTATGATAATTTATCAAACTATAGAGAAATCAATACATAGTTGATAATTAATGATATGTGAAATTATAAATGAGAATATATGACTTTGGGTAAATAAAAGCGAGTACTGAGCATAAACACAAGAATGCAGCCTCAAACTGACCTGTGGGATCTCTCGTGCAATATAGCGAGCTTGGTATTAATATGTTGAAATGTGATTAAGGTTTATTACAAGCATTCATATATTCACACTTATACAATTTATAGAAAAAAGCTGGAGCAATATTCTTCAAGAAAGCAGAAAGTTGTTTTACTACATATCTATCCAGCAGCCAGCATTGGAGTTGAGCCCAGCATCTTCTGACCCTTCTCGGTGAGGGGTTTTCATTGGCTAAAAGTGAACTTGCTTGGTAGAAGAGCACGGTTATATTTCACCAAATTCTGTTCATAGCATCCATGCTGGTTTCTTAGACTAACGTTCACTGTGTTTGTCATCTTTTTTCTACTATTTCATTTTAATTATTTATAAAATATATGTGGGAATTTTAATAAGAGAAAAATCTAGGATTTAATCATAACAAGCATGTTACAGATAATATTTTTAAAAACACATATCATCTTGAAGAGCTTTTGTGAGTCAAGATAAATCAAAATATGAGATATCACAGGACTCTTCTTCAGACATGCAGGGCTCAGTGCACAAGGTGAGCCAAGAAAAAAATAGTCATGACACTGAAACTATATTCACACTTGTCATATTAATTACAACATTTACATAAAAACTAAGCCTGCATCAAACTCTGGACACTGTACTAGGCACCAGAGAAAGAAACGCAAGGAAGATGCTCTCTCTGCCTTCAAAGGGCTCATGGTCTGCAGGATGAGAAAGGAACAAAAGGAATTGTTTAAATATAACTTAATTCTTACCTGGTCAGAGTTGTGCACTGTGGAAATAAATTCTTAAAGTGCAGATATGATAATGTCCTCACCATAAACAAATGATGAACATTTCAGGTGATGGATCTGTTGATTACCTCAAGCTATCCCCGCCTACTATCATTCAGTTCTAAAAGGTCCCCCAAAGTCTCCCGTGTTAGGAAAGTGATATTGGCTCATGGCGGCACAATATACACCAGTGGATTCGAGCACTATGAATTTGTAGCGAGCTTGTTGTTTGGAGGAGGGGCCAGGTTCGAGGCTGGTCATTGGGGTGTGACCCAAAAGGGTGCATGTGCATCCTCAGCCGCTCTCTTCCCTCGGCCTCCTGGCTTGCATGAAGTGAGCGGCTCTCCTCCGCCACGGACGTTTGCCATGATCTTTCTGCCTTGGCTCCAGTAAACTTGGGCTGGTCCCTCTGAATTCTGTGAGTCAAAATAACCTCTCCTTCACACTACAGGGGTTGAGTGTTTTGTCTCTGTTATGGTTCTAAGATAAGCATGTCTTTGTATCTGGGTTTAAAGAAATGAGTCTGGTTGCCAAGTTGACAAGGGGTGGAATGTTATGGTTGATACATTGTGTCAACTTGGGGAGTCTAGAGGTTTGGCTGAGTGATTCAGCAGGAAGCCAGGGTGCTTCCTTTGTATATATCCTGAGCCTGTGGATGTGGAGGTCGTGGAGGTTATGTGAGAGGTACAGGCTCCTTGGGTGGGGGTAGGCTGTTTACAATGTAGGGGAGAAAAGGAGGCTGCTTGTAGCCATTCTTCCCTTTTTTGCTGGTTGTTTTTGCTGTGTTCTGCTGCCGTGAACGTTTGCCCTCTGCCATGTGCCAGGCTGCCTCAGAACCAGCCACGAAACCTCCACAAACTCTAAGCTAAATAAACCTTTCCTTCCTTCATTTTGGGTGTTGGGTATTTTGTCTCAGCAATGAGAAAAAAGTAACCAAGACAGTCTCCATGATGGGAATGTGGCTAATATACTACAGTCTATATGGGAACCAGAATATTCCACTCTTCCTCATAACTATATGCACATATTATGTGTCAATCAAACAAAATTAATGACTTAAAATGAGAATATGAGAAGATTGTGGATGAGAACTGAAATATCCCAATACTAATATATATAACTCTCTCTCTCTCTCTCTCTCTCTCTATATATATATATATACACACACACACACACACTAAAATATTCTATGTACATAAATGTGTATACTACCTGTGAATTTTGTACCTTCTGGAGAAGCTGGTTATGACAGCCTTACTCGTTATGCTTACTCCTTATCTATTAAAGATGTTCACTAGGGTAAAAAAATAATGAGGTAGAGATAGCAATGGAGAAATGTCCAAGGAAGAGTTAAAGAAGGAAATGAAGCAGAGATAAAGAAAAAAATATGTCTCTACTGCTGACCAGACTCCTCCCTGACTGGTTCCCTGACTGGCTCTTGTGTGGGAATAAAGTGAAAATAGTTTCTGCTGGGTTGTTCCCAAGTTATTAGTAGGTCAAATCAGCTGCTTGTGGGGTCCATCTGGACAGAGTTAGAGTGGCCACTAGTTGGTCTTTGGGCTGGAGGGTCAACAATGTGTAGAACTATTATCCTAATTCCCTGTACTCACAGGGTAATTTCAGCTACTTTGTGATTTTTCTTTCTTTTTGCCTAATTGTAATGGACCTAAAATCTACTTCTTCCAAGTTAATTCGGTGGTTGAATGTGATTAAATTATCTTGATTCATTTCACTTTTAAGAAACCCCACTACATCAGAAAAACTCAAATTTAAGTGCAATATTTAGGATATACTCAATGGATAAGAAAATACAATTCTGTCTACTATAAGCTAGTGATTATTTTACTGATCCACTCCATCAATGACCACATCTGAATTTGATGCCTTACTTTATCAAGGTAAGTCATCAACTCGCTGAGGAATACAAATTCTTCTTTTCAGCACATTCTCCACCAGTATCAGTGATATGAGATTACATGCCTCTGTTTAAATAGTAAAATAAGCTCATAGTAACCATGGCAAAAATGTACAGTCATCCTTAAAAGTTAAAGAAATCCAGTATGTGTAGGATTCTGTGACAATTCAACCAATATATTTAAATAAAAACTCAATCATAAAGTAAATTTATCTACATTACAAAACAGATGATCAGAAGTTAAAAGTGAAGAGAACGTGGCTTGACTTACTTTAACATTAGATTTTCTAGTAGCTTGAACATGTTCTTTCTTTAGCAAGTTACTTGTTGATAAACATGTATGAGGGTTGGTTAAAAATATTGTGTGTGCTTAGGTTAAAAAATTATTACAATAAGCAGGAATGGTTCAACATATGCAAATCGATGAATGTAATATAACATATGAATAGGGCCAAAGACATAAATCACATGATCATCTTAGTAGATGCAGAAAAATCATTTGGCAAAGTCCAACATGCATACATGATAAAAAATCTTACAGAAAATATAATTCAGAGATGCGAATATTATTGCTATATGGGAATTGCATTTAAATTTAAAGACTTTAAAATTAAGCCAAAATATAGACCTGGTAAGTTTGGCATATTCATTGAGCTGTCTTTAATATTTCTTCTAAACATCAGGTTATTTTTTTTTAATTTTAAGAAGTAAAAGAACAAAAATGTATTAACAAACAGACAGCCACTTACAAAGTAGCATGAGAACAGTACAATCAAAACTGAATTACAGATAAGGTGACAGGGAATTAACAGTGGTTGTGGTATTACATATTGATAACTTCGAAGCGTATACTCAGGAAAACAAATATAGACATGCAAGACTGATCAAACAACTAATCATTAACTGTTCCTTACAATAAAGCAACATAAGCCAGTACTACAAATATGTTAGCCATCCTGCACATACATACATATCACCTTCCTTTTCTCCCTCCCGCCTCCCAGCTGCTCCCTACTTTCAAGCAGTTTCCTTTCATTTCACACTGTTTATTATACCTCCTAATTTATATTGACACTTTCAGGTTCCTACACCAGTGATACAATTTGCTACTTACACATGCACCTCTGATTTATTCCACTTATGAGTATGGTCTTTAGTTGTGACCATTTACCTATAAAATCCTCAAGATTATCTTTCTTTTTTTTTTTTTTTTTTGCGGTACTGGGGATCGAACTCAGGACCCTGAGCTTGCTAGGCAAGCGCTTATTCCACTGAGCTATATCCCCAGCCCAAGATTATCTTTCTTTATAGCTGAGTAATATTCCATTATATAAAAATGCTACTGTTTTTTAATCCAGTCCTTACTGGATGGACATTTGGGTTGCTTCCACAATTTAGCTATTACAAATTGCACTACAAACATGGGTGCACATGTATCGCTGTGATATGATGTTTTCAGATCTTCTAGAAAAATACGCAGAAGGGGAATAGCTGGGTTGAATGGGACCACTAGGCCTAGTTTGCTGAGGAATCCCCACACCGATTTCCACAGTGGTTTCACCAGTTTGCATTCCCATTAGCAGTGGAGAAGAGTTCCTATTTCTCCACAGCCTCGCCAGCATTTGTTATTGGTTGATTTCTTAATGGGAGCCATTCTTACTGGGGTGAGATGAAATCTCAACATTGCTTTAATTTGCATTTCTCAAATGACTAATGATGTTGAATATTTTCTCATATATTTATTTGCCATTTGTATTTCTTTATCTAAGAAGTGTGAATTCATCTCCGATGCCCATTTTAGGATTGGGTCTTTGAATTTGGGGAGGTTGATGTTTTTTAATTCTTTATATATTCTAGATAGAAGACCTTTGTCCAAGGGAAAGCCAGCTAGGATTTTTTCCCAATTTGTGGATTTTCTTTTTACTCTGCTGGTGATGTCTTTAGATGTGCAAAAACTTTTCAGTAAGATGAGATCCCAGTTGTTGATTCTTTGAAGTGTTTCCTTTGCAGTTTGATTTTTGTTCATGAACTCTCTGCCTACTCCTATGTCTTCAAGATTTTTACCTACTTTCTCTTCCAAAAGATTTACTATTTCTGTTTTAATATTGAGATCTGTGATCCATTTTGACTTGAGTTTGGTGCCTGGTAATAGACTTGGGTCTATTTTCAGTCTTTGGCAAGTGGCAAATCAGTTTTTCCAGCACTATTTATTAAAGAGGTTGTCTTTCTTCCAGTTAGCTTGTTTGACCCCTTTGTCAAAGATTAGGTGGCTGAATGTGTTTGTGGTTGTGGCTGCATCTTCCAGTCTGTTCCATTGATCCTGAGGTCTTTTTTTTAGCCAGTACCATGTTGTTTTTTTTTACAGTAGCTTTGTAGTATAATTTCAGGTCAGGGATTTTGATTCCACCTGACATATTCTTGTTGCCCAGGATTGCTTTTCCTATTCTGGGTCTTTTCTGGTTCCAGATGAATTTAAAGAATGTTTTCTCTAGATCTGTGAGGTATGCCAGTGGTAGTTTAATGGGAATTGCATTGAATCTATACAACAATTAGGGTAGTGTGGCCATTTTCACAATGTTGGTTCTTCCTATCCCTGAGCAAGGAATATTTTTCCATTTATTGAAATCCTCTTTGATCTGTTTTTTCAGAATACTGTAGTTTTCATTGAATAGATCTTTTCCTTCTTTTGTTATATTGATTCCTAAATATTTCAATTTCTTGGATGCTATTGTGAAAGGTATGGTTTGCTTAATTTCTCTCTCAGTCTGTTTGTTGGAAAACAGGTTATGTTTGCATCAAGAAACATTTCTAAATAGAGTCTACTTCCTCAGTCTAGGGCCATTAAAAATGTTCTATTATATTATGTAGTAATTCAGAATTAGTTATTACTCTGAGAACTTGCTTTACCCTAAGTTCTGGCTAGATAAAGGTCTCTTGGTTTTACTCTGAATTGTTTCTATAAAACTGCCATTGGTTCTACTTTTTGTTTTTTTAAGGAATAGAATATACTTTCACAAATTTCTATATTGTGTCTTAAGAAAAGTAAGTGGGCACCTCCATAATTATGAAATCACTGAATTAGTGTTTGGAATTCTCCATGTGAGCCAATGAATGTAAGGAGATGTATATATATTGTTAGCATTGTAAACAGTAACTCAGTGAGGCCTAAAGCCTGAGTCTATCTAGAATGGATGTAACCAATTTTCACATCATGTAGATAAATAAGCACCGAGAAGTTAACCAAAGAACCATAGTATATTCTACCTTTAACTTTTTTTAAACCGTGTTTTGTGGATAACTTCAGTTTTACCAAAAGGCCGATATATTTTAATATTTTGAAAACATCAGTATTAACTTGGAGTTGGTAGAGGTAAAGTAACCAAGTACCATTATGTTTGGTACTAAGAAATATACTTTTCAATAAAATTATTGAAATGCAAAAAAAAACCCTACAGAAAATGTGAACACATGGTCTTTATCTCAATCTGATAAAAGCCATTTATGACAAACCAAGAGTCAACATATTAAATTTTCAAAAACTTAACGCTTTCATTCTAAAATCAGGAACAAGACAAAGATGCTCACTATCACCACTCTTATTCAGTACAGTCCTGACAACATTAGCCAGAGTAATTAGGCAAAAGAAAGAAATAAAAAGAATAAAGTAGGACAGGAAGAAGTTAAATTATGGTTATTTGCTAATGACATGATCCTATATATAGAAGACCACCAAAACTCTAGCAAAAGACTTTTAGATTTAATAACCAATTTTAGTTGAATAACTGGACAGAAACTCAACACTAAAATATCATTTCTGTGTACAAATAACAAACTCAGTGAAAGACAAACTAGGGAAACAACACCTTTCACAAGAGAAGTTTTTAAAAAATGAAATATGCAGGAATCAATGTAACAAAAGAAGTAAAAGTTCTCTATATTGAAAACTACAGTACTCAAAAAAATGAGATTGAAGAAGATACCAGAAAATGGAAGGATTTCCTTTACTCTGGGTAGGAAGGGCCAACATAGTGAGGATGTCCATATTCCCAAAATTGTTGTACAGATTTAATGCAATCCCAATCAAAATACCAATAGCATAGCTCACAGAACTAGAGAAGACATTTCTAAAATTCATTTCGAACCAGAAAAATCCTAGAATAGGAAAGGCAATTCTGGACAACAAAGGCAAGGTGAGGGCATCACAATCTCTGACTTGAAATTATATTACAGAGCTACTGTGATGAAACAGCATGGTACTGACAAAAAAAAAACAGAGCTGAGGATCAATGGAACAGACCAGAAGATACAGAGACAACTCCAGACATACTCAATCACCTTATCTTTGACAGTGATGCCAAACATGTTCACTGGAAGAAAGACAGCCTCTTTAATAAATGATGCTGAAATAACTGGCTTTCCTTATGCTGAAGAATAAAACTACACCAATATTTTTCAAAATGCACTAAACTAAAATTGAAGTGGAACAAAATATTAAAACAGAAACACTAAATCTGCTGGAAGATAGACTAAGTATAACTCTTGAAGACATTTGTATAGGTAAAGACTATATGAGTAAAATCCCAATTATATGATAATTATCACAGGGAATCAACAACTAGGATCTCATCTTATTAAAAAGCTTTTGCACAGCAAAAAAATCAACTGTGGAGTGAAAAGTCAAGCTACAGAGTGGGAAAAATTTTAGCCAGTTGATCTTTAGACAAAGGACTAATGTCTACAGTACATAAAGAACTGAAGAAAATTAGACCCCCCTCAAATTTAAAGACTCGATCAAAAAATGGTCATCTGAAATGAATACACCCACAAATGGCATATAAATGTATGAAAAAATGTTCAAAATTATAGATTATTCAAGAGATATAAATTAAAGCAATGCTGAGATTTCATCTTACTCCAGAAAGAATGGCTATCATCAAGAAATCAACCAATAACAAATGCTGACTGGGCTGTAGGGAAAAAAGAACGCTTTTCTACTGTTGGAGGGAGTGTAGACTGGGGCAACCACTATGGAAATCAGTGTGGAGATTCCTCAAAAGACTAGAACTAGAGGTCCCATTAGCTATTCCTCTTCTTGGTACTTTTCCAAAAGATTTAAAAGCATCATCACACAGCGATATATGCACACCTGTGTTTATATCCACACAGTTTGTAATAGCTACATCTTGGAAACAAGCTAGATGTCCATCAACTGAGGAACTGATGAAAAAAATGATTTTTTTTAATACCGTGAAGTAGTAATCAGCCATAAAGAAGGATAAACTTGAGACATCTCTAGGTAAATGGATGCACCTTAAGACCGTACTCTTAAGTGAAAGAAATCGGATACCTGTGTAAGTATCACATTGTTTCTTTGGTGTGCGAAACAGCGTATAAATAAGAACCAAAATTATGATACATATTGTGAACTACGAAGAAATTGTTCAGAAGGGAAAGGGAACTAAGGACGGAGGAGGAGGAAAGGAAGGAAAGAAAAAGAAGAAAGTGATGAGAAAATAAGGAAAACATGGCAACTTTAAACTAAGAGGGGTGCATCCTAAAACACAAAATCCTATCACAAAGATATAAAGTTTAAGTAACATATGCTTAGGCAATAAAAGATAATGATGTGTGAGCCAGCATGCCCAGGAGGAACTGGAGTGAAATAGTAAACCATGGCAACAGTACTAAATTTCATGTAATACGTTTATGGAGGTATTTACTCCTGCAACAAGTGGTAACTGAGGATCTCCTAGCTGTTAGGCAATGGGAAGGCGGCAGTAACTATGACCCAAAAGTGTCTGACTTCAGAGAGTGGGCACGCTACTAGGGTACACAGACAAGACCCAAGTCAGCATATGACCCCCACACATACAAAATTCGTCATGCAGTGGTAAGAGTTATGAGAAAATAAAAAGGTGAAGGGAATCAGTGAGTCCTCTATATTGAGATATACATCAATTTTGTGTAGCGCGGTATGAACCAGTTTTCTGTTACTGTTACAAGTACTTGACATGATCAGCTTACAGAGAGAAAAGGTTTACTTTGGTTCATAGTCTTTCCATGACCAAATGTCTTGTGGCTTTGGGCCTGTGGCAAAGCAGTACCTCATGGTGGGGATCATGTGTTGGGCCAAAGTGTTCACTTCGTGACTGAGATGCGAAAGAGACGGGGAGGGGCTGGAGTCCAATATCCTCTTCAAGAGCAGCCCCAGTGTCCTAAAGACCTCCCATTAGGCCCATCCTTGAAAGGTTCCCCACTTTCCATAATGGCCACCCTTGGACTCAGGCCTTTGGCACACAGGCCTTTAAGCCATTCTAGGTCCAGACCACAGCAGGGTTGTCAGGCAAGGCCATCCTGGGAGGGCAACTTTAGAGCAAACTCCTGAAGAGAGTGAAAGATAAAGCATGCAGACATCAGGATTAAGGGCTACCTGGAAGGGGCAGCAGCACAGAGTCTGCAGAGAATCCTGCTTGATGTACTGGAGGAGCTCCAGGGACTAAGCAGGGGATAAGGGGAGAGGTGTCAGACAGAATCAGAGAGCTTTCAGGAGACTACATTTGTGGGGCCTTGTGAGCTAATGTGGACTTTAGTTTTAGTTTGGGAAGAAGCCATTTAAAGTATGAAGTAGAGAGAGACATTACTTGAGTGACTGTAGGATCGTGTCCCTCATCAGGGAATGCAGGGGCAGAAGCAGAAGGAAAAGTAAGAAGGCTGCTACAATAATTCAGGGAGGACGAGGACAGCTTGGATTATTAGCCGTGGAAGTGGTGAGAGGTGGTAAGATTTTGGTGTTTTTAAGGGTAGACTTGAAAGATTTACTGTCTGATTGATAATGGGTGATAAAACACCAGCAACTACAGAATTTTTGCCCTTAGAAACTAGAAAGATACAGGTGCCACCACCTGACACTGAGAAGTAAAGCTGGAGGGAAAGCTTCTGAGGAGGGTATCAGAGGATGACAGGTTAGTTCTGAGACACGTAGTAGTCAACCAGGTGAAAATGCAGGGTTGGGGTCGATAGTTGAACCTGTGAGACTGGAGATTATCAGTGACCAATCCTGGAGTATTTTGCATGATGCTAATTCTTTTAAAGGTTGCCAACTTTTCATTCTACCTCTTTTGCGATTTACTAATTTACTAGTAAATACACACAAAATAAAATTAGTGTTCACGAACGTCTTTTTATGTACAACTAAAGCTGCCCTTGTGGTGTAGTTACTCTTCACGGACCAGCTCCCTTGGCTGCCGTACACTAGCCAAGCATCTTAATGGAAAATGTTCAGGATTTATTAGGCTGAGTTCAGTTCATCAAACTGGTTTTCACATGCTGTGGACCGCACCACTCACCCACCCCCACCTCCCGACCGTAGGACCCCATTCATCAGGTCTCTCAGGTTTGTGTCTCCTGTTATGCATAAAGATGATGCTTGCAAGCAAAAATAGGAGCAGGGTCATTCCTTAGACTCAGACTGTGCAACTAGCTCATGTCACAAAAGTATTTATTGCCTCTTGAAAATGGTAGGAGTCTGGGTGCCAGATTTGGGGTTTTTATATTATTGGCTTTCCACTGTGCTTTTGGATGGCTCCCTCTCTTCACAATAAACATTAATAATTCAACCTCAAGCCTCAGAAATTTTTGCCAATTGCCTTCTTCACTCCTTGGATTTTGATTTTAATTTTACTTGCACTGTATTAATGATGGATAGAAATTTATTTTCCTAAAAAAAGCTGTGTGCTGATAGATATATCCCAGCTATTTGCTATAACTCTTTCAGGTCTTACATTACTCCAAAATATGAAAGAATAAGCAGTTAGACCTCATAAATGTGCGCCTATTAAATGGAAAATTTTGATTGGAGGTGATGACTGTTATCAAAGGGCTTCTGCCAAAGGTCAGCGCCATCCTGGACCTAGCTGTGGGTTCCCAGTGGAAGGTAGAAAGTGGGGGCTGGGGATATAGCTCAGTGGAATAAGCGGCTGCCTAGCAAGTGCAGGGTCCTGAGTTCAATCCCCAGTACCGCCAAAAAAAAAAAAAAAAGAAGGTAGAAATGGATTTACTTTATTCAAGGTAGCTGGACTACAGGCACTGTTTGGGTCTGAAATTTTCCATTTTGCTCTTCATCTGCTGTGATGAGAAAATGAATTCTGTTGGGTTACTGATTATTGATCACATTTTATGGAATGCAAGGGCTAAAGTATTATAGACTCTTCATTTCATAGGAACGAAACCTGAGCCACAGGGAATTTAAATATTACTATAAAAGACAGAATTTTTAAAAAGATAGAAAAAAGTCTTCTCCTACTAACCAGAGAATTAGGATTTTACCTTTATGGCCTCTTGAGGACTCTTTTAAGTCTACAGTGATCATTTCTAACAAAGAGAGTTAAAAAGATGTTTGAAAATAAAGTGATGGTTTCTCTTCTAGATTTTCTAAAATTCCAATGCAGTGATCTCAACATTGTTTACTGTCTACAAAACCACTTGTGTTGACATTTTTCCTTTGTTGGGATGGTCATTTTCTGAACCAAAATAGAATAAAATTGGATATCTACATTGCATATACTTATGTGTGTAAGTAACATTTTGAAGCCCTTTTGAAAGACTGTTTTTAAATGTTCTGGGGAGAGTCAGAATGGACCTGAGGGTCAGTAATGAGACGGTGTATTCATAGAGGCCACTGCAAAATGCAGAACTTAGCCTGAGCTAAGGGAAGGGATAGATACCTGGTGCTGTAAAGGTAAGAAAAATGACTACATATTCTCTTTGTGAAAGTTGGAAAATGCATCTTGTTTGAAACATAGAGTATGGGAAAAAGTCTCAACCTTAGCCAAATTTTAGAGTCATCTGGGGAGCCTTTAAAATTTACCAACTCCTGGACTTCAGCCCCACCCACATAAATCAAAGTGGACGAGGGGTTTGGACCTAGGAGCACGGAAGATTTAAAAAGTTGCACAGGCGACTGTGATGTGCTGCCAGGGCTGAGAGCCACGAGAGTAGGGCAGTAAAAGAAACACAAAAATGTGAGGGTTTCGGGTAAAAGAACAGCAACTCACTGCTCAGACTGCAGGATAAAAGCAAGCCTATGGATCTTGAAAGAAAAACTAAATTCCTTTCTTGACCTTGTAGGATGTAATCTTTTTGTTCACCACACGGTGAAACCAGAAGTTTTCAGAAACCAGACAGGCTCTATGGGGCCTCAGAGAGACGTCTGATTCTTTCCCACAGGTGGAGAAATCAGTCCCAGAGCCACCTGCTCTTCCATTCAGTATTATTTTCGTCAGCTTGCAGCCGCTGGAACACAGGAGCTGACCCCTGCATCTTACAGCGGGAAGTGTTTAACCTGGTTCATGGTTCAAGCTCCAACACAGACACATCATGCGGAAGGATGTGATGGAGCAAAAAGTCTCAGTTCATGGGGGCCCGAGCACAGAGCAGAGGAACAGGGTCACAGAGAAAGGGGCCAAGGTCCGGCCACGCCTTCACGGCTCATCCAGACGCACCCAGCAGTGTCCTGCGCATCCCCTGGGGAGATCCCAAAGCCAATCAAGCTCAGGCCCCGCCCTCACTGCCACCCTGAAGATCACGTGGCCTATCTCCAGGCTCCTGGCACTCTCCCGTAGCACACACACTGGACTTTCAAATAAGAAGCAGTCGTTGAACTTCCGTAGTATTTAATCTAGAACCTCATTCACAAATCCTCTTTGCATTATGTAGGCAGGCATTGTCTTTAGATTTGTCCAAGGCGAAGATATATTCTTTGCACAAACAGTCACTGTTCCACATGTTGGGAGTTTGTGGAGAGGAAACAGGCAAGAATGAGTATCTTGAAAGGTTACACTCTATTCAAGTAGGGATTTGACTGACATACACAAAGCTGTAAGCAAGTCTGTACATTGTGCAGCTGCTTGGAGAAAAATTATTCAGTAATTGCTCTGAATTGTGCTGTTCTTTTTGTTTTCCCCTATTTAAACTGATAAACTCAGTTTTGCTCCTCGATCGGGAAAGACAGAGCTCCTTGATAAGCTTGTGGAGGGTATCTTTCAGCCCTCCTTGCTCTACCCAGAGGAGTCCATGTGCCAGGTCAGGTGCACCAGACTGCAGTCTCCATACCCAGAGATTTTTTAGGGTGAATGAATTTCCGGGAAGGGATTTTCTTAGAAATGACATCACTTTAAATTATCTTGCAAATTTTTGCAGAATACAGTGAGCAAGAACATGTTCAATAGCTAAAATATTTTTTCTTTTTTCTTTCTTTCTTCTTTCTTTCTGGCGCTGGAGATTGAACTCAGGCCCTTGTCATGCAAGAGAAGAATGTTTTGTTTTAACTTCATGGAGCTATTGCAGCTGAAAATGAACTGGAATCTATGTAAAGAGTCATGTTGTGTTTTAGGGCTGGAGAGGGAAAGCTTTGAAGCATAGATAGGGAAAATGAAGCATCTGAGATTTGGCCTGAAAACCTCCCACGGGAAAGCTGGTGTTGCTCTCTGGATGTCAACCCCTGAGAGAACAGAAAACAAGCCACTGTGCGCAAAGGTATTTCTCTCAAATTGGAGCAGTGGTGGCCATAGACCTTAGGTACGTCCTACCTATCGCTTACTCACTTGAAAAAATACATAAAACTTTTTCAGGGAGAAGGAGCTCCCTGGTTCTTTGTAGAGGGCACTCCTAGACCATTCCTGACTTTAACGTAGTAGTTACAACTTCACTTCACAGCAGCATCTGACCCCTAGTCAGGTTAGATTCCCTCATCCTGTTCACTGTAATGATCTTCTGTGCGGCTGCGGGACAGCCTGTGCACCCACCACAAGCAGGGCCCTGCCAACCCGTGTCCCTTGACTGCAGCCAAACGTTGTATGCCAAATAAGTACACAGACACCCAGCTCTCTTGAAACAGACAACTCTCAGAGACAGCACTGTCACCAGCTGCTCTCAAATTGCATTTCACCTGCTTCTGGGGAGTGTATTCCTCTTATTTACGAGGAAATGATTCAAAAGTATTGTTTGGGGACTAGTCTTTCCTTTCCTCTCCATCCTGCCCAATTATCTCATTCATGGTGCTATTAAGAAATTACCTGTTATCCTTTAAAAGTCAACGGATGTAGTCCTATCTGTGTTCCCCATGAATGAGCAGGAGTCACTGGTCTCTACACGTGAGGTCTCTGCCAGGCAATGCTTTTGCTCTCTTAGGGCACTGTGGGCCAGAAAGGACTCTCTGTACTATTGAGAATCCAGTTCTTCTCTGCTCTGGGGAGTTGGTGGCAGCGGCAGTGGCAGATTTCACTACAGAGAATTTTGTGGGGGACGAGGGAAACAGAGCAGAAGACCTGGAGTTAGAGTGGACGGCACTGCCAGCACTAGGCTGGACATGGGCACATGGAGTCCATTTCTCACCAGGCCTTTAACAGCTGTGATGAGTCCACTCAGATCTCTGGCTTTCACTGTAAGTTCTGTAAAATTAGAGCAAAGGCTCATCCTAAAAGGTCACTGCAGCTCCAGAATGCTGTAGCTTTATTTCCTTCCAACTAACCAGAAAGGCCCTAGAAACAGATTCATTGATGATACCTCTTGGTCCCCAAGGCATTATTTGTGATTTCCTATGATGTCTTACAAGCACAGGAGGGAGCAGAAGATCTGGAAAACAGAGATCTAGGTTCCCAGACAAGTGCTTTGCAATTTCTTCTGATGGAATTTTATTAAACACTCCATCTCTGCAAGAGGAGGTTCAAACAATGTAGTAAATTTTTAAAAAATTCTACCCTGTTGTTTTCTAATAGCTGCAACACTATCACACCCCTCACTTGCAAACTATTGCCAGCAGGAAAAATGCAGTTTTTTCAAATGCTACTTCAAATATTTAGGTAAAACACTTGTTTATTCAAGCATTCAAGTTCACTTTGAATTGGCATTACTAATTATGGCAATTTAGGAAGCATGCCTTATTTATTTAATTTTTGTCTAGCAGTAATTGAAGATAAACTGGTATGGAAAATGTGATACAAGGAACTAAAACCGACTGTAGTGGGAAAGAAAAAACAATGATATAGTCCTCTACTTACTGGAGGCCTCTCTGCTTTCAAAGTGGGATTTTAAAAACAGCTGATAAAAAGGTATCTTTTGAAAGGCATTTGTGTTTAATGGGCCGTGAGCTAGACATAATGGAATGTCAGAGAACACAAGCACAGCTTTCAAATAAGTTTCAGTTTATCCTATGATCATTGCCTGATATGCTTGGGATTCTGCCCCATCTTCCTTTGTATGACAGGAATGTGCCTCCTCATAGGTTGGGCGTAAGAAGATAGTTTCAAAATGTGCTAGTAACAATTAATGCAAAGAAACACTGACAAAATAATTTGCAGGTAAGAATAAGAATTTTAACAGGTTGAGTTCTGTCAGTAATAAATTCCTTGAAACACATTTGATTTAAACTGATTGTCAGTTATTAATGTCAGCTGTTCCAATTAACACAGGACCAACTGGGTGGCTTTACCAAGGGGACCATACCTTACACTGTAGGTTTCTTAACTGATGGCTGATGTGTTTCAATTACTTTACTGTGCTTATGACTTTGCTAGTATAATTCAGAAAGTGCAGAGGAAATCTAAGAGATTTTTAAAACAGCCTATTTGCCTATATTCAAATTATCTGAAGTATTTAGTTAATGATTGACTAATTGGTGTACTTATTTCATTATAGAACCAAAAATGCAGACAGTAGACAGTCAAGCTTCCCTCCTCCGTGTGTCCAGCTCCCCGCTCTGACTCTGACTCATCCCCAGAGAAATCCTGAAGCTCCACTTCGTCTTTAACTGACTGCAGAAAACCTGATTTCTGTGCCTAGGCAGCTCCCTTTGCTTGTTCTCTCCAGTACGTTTTGTCAAGATGTTCTTTTCTGGTGACTGTAGGAAAGGAAGAAGTTGTACAGAAATAGAAAACATTTTGTCCTCTGGGAAATAAAGAAAGGAGCGTATTTTTAAATTTTTGTAATTAATGAACAGATCTCAATGAAAATATGATCTGCTCAATGTAATCACACAGCTGGAGATCAACCAGTTTTACAGAGTAACAGGAAATCACTAAACATTGGCAGTAAAGGCAACTGCTGGGATGGATTTTATTCTGTCGTGTTACTATAATGTTGAGTAGTGAATTCTAATTACAGCACATGAAGAAACCAGAAGTTGTTGAGAAAACTAGAGAACTAGAAAACTAGAAAACTACCCAGAGTAAGTGTAGCTGTGCCTGTTTTTATTCCACAGAGATAACTTTATGACCTTTGATGAGGAGTAGCCTGGACGAGGAACGTCTCTTGTTTAAGAAGTAGGAGTTTGATAGCTTTGAGCTAAGCGCTGTTTTAGGGGTGTGTTGTGTTGTAGTGCAGATATAATCTGGATGATTTAAGAGTCTAAAACATCATTTGTCACTAGTGAACTCATTTTGCAGCAGGCAACAGGGTAGTCAGGTGGCCTGATGTAAGAAATAGTCTACAGTGTTTCTCAGGATGTCTCTTTCATGATTCTGGAGCATCCATGCCAAATGGAGACTTTCTTGGTTTTAGATAAAATTACAATAGCAAATATAATCTCATGAACCAGAAGCATAGAGTGTTTTGTGGTAAAACTACAGGCAAAATCACGGCACACCAATAAGCCTATACCAACCGGGGCCAGGGGTGCCAAAGGACCAAGGACCAAGATAGGTCTAGTCAAAGGACCAAAGTAGGGCAGCCCAGCAAGACAGAAAACCACTACAAAATAACTACTTTCTTTCAGCCAGCTCCACAAGAAAAGCCAGTGTTACTCCTGCCTACATCAAAAAACACCAAGGAGAGATGTAGACTTTCACCCTCCCCAGGCTGTGAGGTAGAATCTCAGCCTTCACCTCTATTGTCATGAGGTGACCACACACAGAATCAATCAGGGAGACAGGCTTTTCATGCTCCCCGGTCACCAACACGTCTCTGAGCTGTTGTATCAGCTGAAACCATAGGGAGAGGGCAGAGCCACTGTTGTGGCTTCTTCAATATACTGAATCAATTAAAAACATTTACCTTTCACAGTCATTTTTTCTTTGGGGAAAAGCTAGATGTGGCACAGTGCCTTGCCTGATGAATAAGGCAGAGGAGGCCCCAGCGTAATGTGGATAGGAGCGGCCTTTCCCTTGATTTCCACTCAGCAGCAGCATTCACTGTATTGTTGATCACACTTTATAAACACACTCACAAAAGAGGACTTGCAGAACTGCTTCAGAAAGTGGCAAGAATGATAGGGTGAGGGCGTTTGAAGCAAAAAGAGTTTGGAAGGGGATTCATGGCAATGTGTCTCTTACTGTAAGAAAGTTTCAAAAAAATGAACACTCACCATATATTCTTTTTTAATTTTAAAGAGGAAAATCCTACAGAATTTCAAAACAAGATAATAGGAGATTAACAATGTTAATATATAGTGTATATAGTGCATTTTTATCTTCAAAATAGTTGGTCAGACTGTAAGATCTAGGCATGCATACTTGATCAGACAACAGAAGTAACCAATCATTTTTTCAATGAACTAAAAGAAATCAGTAGTGTAACTACCTTATCTATCTGATGTATATATGTATTTTTTTCCCTTTCTTCTTGTCTCCTTTCACCCATCCCAGTTGTTCTTTCCTTTTGAGCAGTCTCTTTCCTTTTCACATTATCTATTTTAGATTCGGGGTCCTACTTATTTTTTCAGGTTGTTACACTGGGCAGACAATATGATGTTTACACATGCGAGTCTGATTTATTTCACTTGGGAGTATGGTCTCAAATGTACCTTCTCTTTGTTTCCTTCTCTCCGGGAGTAGCGTGATTTGCTGCTCACTCATCATTTGCTCCTTTCACTTCTTTGGAATTATTTTTTCCAAGTTTATCCATTTTCTCTACAAATTGCCTGAACTGCTGGAGTGTGCGGGTTTTCTTCCCCCATTCCTGAAGTGTTTTCCCACCTCCTTCTCCTTGCCAGTTTACTACTCCCACTTACATCCTTCCCTTCCTGGACCCCTGGGGGTTTCCAAATGGCCTTTCTGCTTCTGAATTACCTCCTTCGTGCTGTGAAAAGTACTTGTCTGAAAAGAACATGTATTTTTTGCACTTTCTACTTGTGGTCATTCAATGGATTGTTAATGCCTATAGGACAAAGGCTAAAATTCAGAGCATAATATTTGAAGCTCCCTACAAAGAGAAATAGCACTTCTGTGCAGTTCCTGGGGACTTAACCCAGGGTTGCTGCACCGCTGAGGCCTGGCTCCAGCTCGTTCATGTATTGAGTCAAGGTCTCAATGAGACCAAATTGAGTTCAGACTTGGAATTGTCCGAACTCAGCCTTCCAGAGTGCTGAGTTGTGAGCTGTAGGTGTGCACCACCACACCCAGACTCCCAGTCCATTTTAAAACTTAGCCTTTTGCTCCTTGGACAGACACAGATGTCTTGCTCAGATCCCCAGTCTTTGGGGAGGACCTGTTGTCCTGCTGTTGGGGACTGTAGCCCCTTTAGGACTTGCCTAGGTTACAGGGCTCCCTAGGTGGCTCTGGGCCAAGGAAAAGCTGCAGTAGAAGGAAAAATTTAACCTTTTCAACCCAGAGCTCACCCATGGTTTGGTCAAACTTTGACATTTATCTTCTCTGCTCCCCAACCCTAAATCAAGCTCCTCCTATCCAAAGGCACTGATGTCTGATAAACAGCCTGAATGCAAAACTCCATCTCATCCTCTGCTTCCTGAGAGAGCAAGCTACAAGAGCTCCACATGTACCTAATAGCACAGGATCCCGACCCTAACATGCTGTGCTCTACATGACCCGACTCGTATTTTTACTTCTTTAGTTGTTGTTGTTGTTTTCTTTTTTCAGTGCATGGGATCAGTCCCAGGTCCTGATGTATGCTAGGCAAGTACTCTACCAGTGAGCAACCTCCCCTGACTGGTGCCATGTTTTTAACATGCTTGATCTACTTGATCAGATAAAGAAACTTCCTTTTCTTTCAGAAACAAAATGTTTTCAAGATTGAATTCGTCTGCTCCACCTTCTGAGCAGCCTCCCTTGGCTGTGTTAAGTTCAATTATACTTACTCCAGTGATTCTTGGTTTATGCTTTTAAAAATAAAAAAATAATACAATATACTTTGATTAGTCTGGACTCTCAGTTGCAGAAAGTGTAAACTTAACTCCACCTGATTTAAACAAAAAATGCAAGTTCACTGTCTTTTTGTAACTGAAAAGTCACTGGATGGGGCTGATATGCCTATTGCTTTCCAACCCAGAACCCATTTCCTCCACAGGAGTCCAAAACAGCTGCCTGCAGCCTGAGGCGAAATTCCTGTAAGCTTGCCTTTTCCGTGGAAAGACTGAGTCTTCATTCAATAATTTTGACATGAAACCTCTGGGGATGCCTCTAGCTTGTTGGTTACCTCCTCATCCTTCAACCGATTACTGCATTCAGAATTGAGAGATAACTGATTTCCAGGACTAGAGAGCTGGGACAGCTCTACCTAAGCCACACAGAGTGTGTCCTAGGAGGAAACAGGACTTCTGTTAGCAGAAGGACAGGATCCTAGACAGATAAAAACAAGACACTCTTGCTGTGCACAGTGTTCTTTGGCTAAAAGAGGCACATTTTTATGGGGCTGACCTTAAGATTCTAGGGGTTTTGAGTCATTTATACCCATGGAAATGTAAGATAGATTTCCAGTGTATCAAAATGAAACTCAAGAGAGAGATTTGTATAGTCTAATCAGGCATAGTACGATGGAAAAAAGTGACGAATATGATGCATAAATAAGTAAACAGTGAAAGAACAGAAGCAAAACTGAATAAACAAAGGTGGGAGAGAGAATTATAGAGCTTTTACTTTCCTTACCAAATTAATAGAAGCAATGACCACCTAAAAATATTTACCCAACTAGTGATTAGGCTGTATTTATCTTATTTTATTTTATTTTATTTTATTTTTTTATTTTAAAGATAAAAGAATGGAAACATATCAACAACCAAATAGACATAACACACAAAAAATAAAGGAAACACAAGATTACAGAGAACATAGTAGGGAATTAACAATGGATGCTGTATTACATAATTTTATCTTCACATTTGTTACTCAGTTATACAAATAAAGGCAAGTGTGATTAATCAAACAATTTTCTCCTCCCTCATCTGCAATCAGTTGTCTTCCCTCTGATGATAACTGTACATTTTTATTCATTCCCTCGGGCACTCACACTGGGAAGACACATGGCTGCTTCAAATTATGCTACAACAAACATGGGTGCACACAAATTACTGTGGCACTAGGTGGAAAGGCACCCAACCTCAATGATGATACATAGACAGGGGCCCAGGCACACTATGATCAGCACCCCACTGACAAGCCCTCAAGGCCCTTGGGGGTCTGGTTGGGTCCACAGAGTCGCCCCGCACACTGCCAGGCTCTGCCCTGTCACCGTGCGCCCAGGTGCCCTGTCCAGGTCCTCAGGATTTTCATGTAGTCTGTGGGGAATCCCCTTCCCCTACAGGCTGCTGAGCTTCCTGTCAAGGCCACTAGAGTCCCCTCACAGGCCACCAGTGTCTGCCTGCAGGCCACCTATGACTCTTTGGAGGCTATCCCCACCCAGCTAGAGGACCAGGTCTGCACCTTACTTCCAGGTCTTTGCCTCCTCCCACCTCTTGTTCTCCAGTGTTGCCGCTCTCGCCCCTTACACAGCTGGTCATTGGGCACACTTATGATGCTGGGCACAAGTGGCATGAGGGCTCCCCCACCCATGCTCACTGAGGTAGTCCAGGGTGTGTACTAAGTTTAGTTATTAGTTCTAGGAGACAACTGGAGAAGTTTCTCTGGTCTTTTGCGTAGAGTATGTTGTCATCTCTCGGACTCTGGGACTGCTGCTTTTCATATAATTTGTCCCTGTGAGTTCATACAAGGTTCATATATGCAAGCAGTATGAAGTCCCTCTTGGTGCTCATATTAGTAGAGTGAGTCTCTACTCATTCTATTAGTAGAGTGGATCCTGAAGCCTGTGGGCTCAGCCTGGTGCTGCCAGGATCACATGTTAGGCACAAGGGGCACCATCTCAAGGGGCTCACACAGAGTTCAGGGTGGGAGCTAGAGCCCAGTGCCTCAGCTCATGTTTCCTGCTTGGTGTTGGAGTGAGAAGGACACGGGGCCGTCTGGCCCACCTCCATCTCTACCTCTCTCCCACTGTTAGGCTCCAGTTCCCATTTGTTCATTGGCTGGGTCCTCCGGAATTGCTGTGGCCCTAGGGTCACTGCCGCTGCTTTCTGCTGGTAGCTGCTCTCAGAGGGGAGAGGTAGCAGGCAGGCGCAAAGCTGGGTGTGGCCGGCTGTGTACTGGTTGCCTTGTCTCCGCCTTGCCTCAGGGCACTGATTAAAATGGGTCACAGCAGAGTGGGCATTCTGTTTTAGTGGCTATTGTACCTTTTCATCATCGAGCTGGGTTTGACAACACCTCCCAGCTGCCACTGCTGCTTCTCCAGGCTGCGCTTTCTCCACTCTAGTTTTGGCCGAGCTCTCAGAATTCTGCTCTCCTCTGGTGGAGTAGGGAGGCTCCCACAAGCACAGGCTTCCGAAGCTGAAGCTGCTAGTGTAGGAATGAGGGGGCGTGCCGAGGGTGTGTATGGAGTGGTGACTCCCTCCTTCTCCTTCTCCTCCTCTAACTGCGCCATGGAGGCTGCCTGAGCTTTAATAAATGGGGTGTTCTGGGATAGAGCTGTCACAGCTCTCTAGTCCTGGAAATCAGTTATTTCACAATTCTGAACGTAGTAATTGGTTGAAAGATGAGGAGGTGACCATTTAATAAATGGGCAAGTTCTTTTTCTTTTATGTCCTTTCTTCCTTCCTTCCTTCCTTCCTTCCTTCCTTCCTTCCTTCCTTCCTTCCTTCCTTCCTTTTTCTTTCTTTCTTTCTTTCTTTCTTTCTTTCTTTCTTTCTTTCTTTCTTTCTTTTCTTTCTTTTCTTTCTTTTCTTTCCTTAAGGAGGAAAAACTTTATCCTGGACTGTCTGAAAGAAAACTCCTGTGACACACAATGTGTTGTGTCTGGACTACACAAGTACACTATTTTAGCAAAGAAAGAGCAGACTAACCTCTAACACTTGAATGCTTCTAAGCAGTCTAGGATAGAAAGAACATTGGTTAAATAAACTCTAGCTTCTAAAGGGATGAAAGTTGATGTACTGAACAACTGATCTGGTATCAGTGGGATGAAACAGGGTTCTAGATTCAGGGTCTCTCACAGTGTCAGGCACCACCCATTGAGGGGCCAGTGTGATGAGGGGGCGGGGGGACCTTGGGACCAGAGCAGTGGCTCTCTTTCCATGGGTAACTGATCACTTAAATCTTCCAACACTGACTCCTGGGAAGAATGACTCCTAGGATTGTAGAATATAAGACAATGCCTGGGGCATCCTATAGTGCCAGCAAGTAAAGAAATACTCAGAAAAAGGAAAATACAGTCATAGGCTTATATCACTGGGAGATAGGAACCAACAGAAAGAATTCTCCATGCTCAAAGCTAGAGGGATTTCTTACAATAAATAAAGTGATATGGATTATAAAACAAAGTATAAAATAATAGATCTATAACTCATACTGATATGATTATAAATACTTAAGTAGGTAGAAGACAATAAATAAATCTTTCTAGAAAAATTCTAAATACATTAAGTAGACACTTTATCTTAAAGGAAGAGAGGCATTATTCCTTCAGTAGTAAGTGTTGTGTGCACATGGCCATTTCTTTCCAAAGAGACCAGTAGTGGAAGGGGAAAAACTATCTAACAATGAAAAAAAATCTGACACTCAGTCAGGTAACCAAGGGTACCATGAGACAGAAAAGTTTTGTTGCTTTTATGGTACCTTGATATAATGATAAAAGTATTTTATCTCTATTGTCTTCCACCCCAAGCCAATAACTACAGTCCAATAATGAGAAAAACATTAACATATCTCCTTTAAGGGACATTCTATAGCATGTATAACATCCTTAAAATTGTCAAGGTCATAAAAAGTAAGAGAAATCTAAAAAACTGTGATAGCTTAAAGGAACTAAGGAGTCAAGATGACTAAATTTAATGTGGAGTCCTGAAAGCACTATAAGATAATAACCAAAGAAACATTAATAACTCTTTACTTTAGATAATAACAATCTATCAGTACTTGTTCTTTAGTTGTGGCAAGTATACCATGGTCACAGAAGTTATTAATAACAGGGGAAATACAGACTATCAGTAAGACTTATACTTCTTGTCTAGGAAACTTTTTTATGTTGAGGCAAGAAAAAGAACAAAATATATGTTTTTATTATTTATTTTTATGTATGTTATTAGCTTAACAGTGGTCCCTTTTTGTTTGTATTTGAATTAATGTCAAATATTCTTTTAATCCTACCTAAAAGATTTAAGTATTTGTTTTAGAGAAAACCCACTCATGACAAACTTCCTCATTTTGGTTTATCTCAGAATGTCTTTAATTTTTGGGGCTGGGGATATAGCTCAGTGGAATAAGCGCCTGCCTAGCAAGTGCAGGGTCCTGAGTTCGATCCCCAGTATCTCAAAAAAAAAAAAGAATGTCTTAATTTTTGTTCTTTCCACACTTAAATATATCCTCTTACTATCTTCTGTCTTCCATAGTTCCTGATGCAATATTGGCTGTTAATCTTACTGAAGATCACATTATATGATGAATCATTTTTTTCTTGCTGCTATCAAGATTTTCTGTCTGTCTCTTTTACAGATTAGTAACAAATTGTGTTGGTGAAAATTTCTTTAAATCTGTTCTAGTTGAAGATTGTAGAGCTTCCTGAATGTGCAAGTAGAATTTCTTTCTTGCATTATGTGAAGAATTTGATAAATATTCATTCAAATATCACTTCTTCCCATTTCCCTCTCAGCTTTTCTCTGAGACTCCTGTGGTGTGTGGCATGCTGCACACTACCCTCAGCCCTGATGTATTTGCTATTTTTCCTCATTCTTGTCTACTTATTTGCTTTGATTAAATAATATCAATTGACTCATATTTACATCCTTTGATTCTTCTTCCAGATCCAATGTGCTATTGGACTCTACAGCAAAGTTTTCATCTCAGTTATTTTATATTTCAACCCCAGAGTTTGTTTAACCCCTTTTGTAATTCTCTCTTTATTTATAGTTCCTTTTATAGTTTCTCTATTTATTTACACTCTGTATTCAATGAAAAATAATTCTCACTCTTTTAGTTTTTCAAAAATGTTTAAAATAGCTAGCTTAAAGGCTTTATTAGTTGCAATATCCTGGCTTCTTATGGAACAGTTCCTACTTACTGTTTTTGTCATGTGTGTGGACAAACTTCATTATTTGTCTGCCTATTTTAATGTTTTGTTGCCATTAAACAAACACATAGTAAATAACATAATGTGGCAACACTGAAAATCGGTTTCTCTTCTCTCCCTAAGATTTATCATTACTATTGTATACAGTTTCCTTAGGGACTTTTCTGAAATGGGAATCTAGAATGTCTCAATTGTAATGTCTGGCCAACTTGAGATTCTGCTATGCAGTATGTGAGTGCTAAGGCAGAGTTTGTAATGAGTTGGTCCCTGATGAACGCATGACCAAACATGGGAAGAGTCTCCTGAAAATCCCAAAGGCTTATTAATTACATTATTTAAGGAGAGCAGTTTCTAACCCAGACATGTCCATCTGGCAGCCTATAGGCTGCATACAGCCCTGGATAGCTAGCAATTCAGCTCCACAAGATCATAAATCTGTAAAATCTATATTCATGTGTAGCCACTGAAATCTCTCCTCAGTTAACTTGGCAGTCAGCTAACAATTGGACCATAGATATCCAATTTTTTGGTTTTCTTGGGTCACGATGGGTGAAAAAGAATTGTCTTAGATTGCATATAAAATACATAATAATTAATGTGTATAAGTAATAAACTATTTAGTGTCTTAATTTATTAAATTTTCAAAAAATAAAGCACCTGCCTGGCAAGTGCAAGGTCCTGACTTAGATTTCTGATACCAAAATATAAAAACTTTTTAAAAATAATACAAAATCAAATTTAATAATTCAGTAAGAAAACTTGGAACCAGAAGAGGCCTAGAAGAGCAAAAGCAATCCTGAGAAACAAAGAAAAGGCAGGAGGTATCGTAATCCTGACTTGAAATTCTACTACAAATCTACTATGATCAAACCAGCATGGTACTGGCAAAAGACAGACTGAAGATCAATGGAACAGATTAGAAGGTGTAGACACATCTAGAAACACACTCAGCCACCTTATCTTTGACAAAGGGGCCAAACATGTTCTCTGGAAGAAAGATAGCCTCTTCAATGCATGGTGCTGGAAAAACTGGCTCTCCACAAGCCAAAGACTAAGACCGTGTTTTTCATCATACACTAAACTAAAGTAAAAATGGATCAAAGATCTAAATATTAAAATAGAAACACTATATCTATTGGAAGAGAAAGTAGATAAAAATCTTGAAAACACGGGGTAGGTAGAGAGTTCATAAAAAAAACCAAACGGCATGGGAAATACTTCAAAGAATGAATAACTGGATCTCATCTTACTGAAAAGTTTTTGCGCAGCAAAAGAAATCACCAACAAAGTAAAAAGAAAATCCACAGAGTGGGACAAATTTGAGCCAACTGCCCCTCAGACAAATGACTTCTATCTAGAACATATAAAGAATTTAAAAAATCAGGCCCCCAAAATTCAAGCATCCAATACAAAAATGGGCATCTGAGATGAATACACATTTCTCAGAAGAAGAAATACTGATGGCAAATAAATACATGAAAAAGTGTTCAACGTGATTAATCATTCGAGAAATGCAAATTAAAACACTGAGATTCCATCTCACCTCAGAAAGAATGGCTCTCATCAAGAAATCAACCCATAACAAATGCTGCTGGGGCTGTGGGGAATAAGGAACCCTTCTCCACTGTTGGTGGGAGTGTAGACTGGTGCAACCACTGTGGAAAATCAGTGTGGAGACTCCTCACAAAACTAGATTAGAGGGGCTGGGGATACAGCTCAGTGGAATAAGCGCTTGCCTAGCAAGCGCAGGGTCCTGAGTTCGATCCCCAGTACCGCAAAAAAACAAACAAACAAAAAAAAAAAACAAAAAAAACTAGATTAGAGGTCCCATTTCACTCCGCTATTCTCCTTTTGATTATTTTTCCAGAAAAACTGAAAATGTCATACACAGCAATATATGTGCACCCATGTTTTTAGCAGCACAGTTTGTTATAGCTAAATCTTGGAAACAACCCAAATGCCCATCAACTGAGGAATGGATAAAAAAAGTGGTATTTTTATACAATGGAATGTTAGTCACATATAAAAAAGATAAACGTGAGGCTTTTGTAGGTAAATGGATGCAACTAGAAACCATACTCATAAGTGAAATAACTTGGACCCACATATGTAAACATCATATTGTCTCCATGGTGTGGGAACCTGAAAGAGTAAGTAAAACTCAAAACATATAATAGATGATATGAAAGGGAAAGAAACTGCTCAAAGGAAGGAACAACTGGGATGAGGGAAAGAAGAAAAAGAAAGAAGGAAGGCAAAAAATATATATTTATTTTATATATATATATATAATAGCTGGGATAACTGTACTGCTGATGTCTGATAGTATATTGAAAGGAACAGTTAATGCTTAAAATTTTTATATCCTGACCAATTTTGCATACTTATATCTGGTCATCTAAGCAATTGATTTGAAGACAGCAAAATGCAATGAAACAACCATTGGTGAGTTCCTTATCATCTTGCCTAGTGAAACTCTGTATTATCTCTAATGTTTTATCTAATAATTATTTTTTTATTCTCCTTAATGGTTTCAACAATCTTCCATTCTTACATCTGTTAATCTGAGCAACATAGTTGAAGTAAACAATATGCAATATAACAACCACTATCAATTCCTATCATTTTGTTCTCAAACCCTGTATCACTTTTAATGTTCTTACTTTGTTTTATTTACGTTTGTGATATTAGTATGCTGCTATTCTTTTTTTCTTTTTCTTTTATCACTCTCTTTAATTGAAAAAAAAGAAAACTTACATGTGTGCTTACTCATAATGAACACCTGTCTTCACAGACACACATATACAATTGCATTATCACTGATCATGTTTTACCCACTACATTGCACATGGAAAGCCTGACATTCACAGGTTTCATTTCCACTGACTTTGTGAGGCAGGCACAGGAGGCAGAAGTAGTTAGCATGGCTTTCTCTTGTCACCCGAACAGTCTGCCTTGCAGCACCACAAAGTTGTCATGAAAAAAAATCACAAAAACACCATAATTTGGTTACAAGTTTATGATCTTGTGGGGCTGCATTTACTAGCTATCCAGGGCCATATGCAGCCTATGGGCTTCCAGATGGACATGTCTGGGTTAGACACATGGAATTAATGCAATTAATGTCTTTGGAATTTTCAAGAGACTCTTCCCACATTTGGGCATGCCTTCATCAGGGGCCAACTCATTACAAACCCTGTCTTAGACCTCACATCCTGCATATGCAGAACCTCAAGTCAGCCAGACATTACAATTGAGACATTCTAGATTCCCAGGAATATGTCAGAATTTTTAAAATTTTCATATGGGAAGCTTGCTTGTTTTTCTGCTTCAGCTTTTTAATTAGACTCTTTTTAAAAGCACTTAACACCCCATGTCAAGCAGCAGCAATTGCAACCGACTGCTTGCAACAAACATACCAGAGAACAAGCTATTTCAACTAAGATGGAAAGCCACAGGCGGGATCATATAAAGGTAATGCTTGTGAGGTCGTTCTTTGGGGAATGATCAAATAGGTCAAAAAATGACTTTGCTTTGGAAATGGGGATTCCCAGAAGTTCTGCCCTTATTTTGACCTTCTGGGTGGTTGTTAGGTTGTTTATGTTCAGGCTCTTGGGTTTCAAGATGAGTGCTGGATTGTGGGAGGATAATGAAAATACAGAAAGTTAAAATGCAATAAATCTAACTAATGTTTTATAAATATACAAACAGATACCTCCAAGTTTCTTTCAATCCCTTGACTAATTTATACAGTTCTACAAATGTTCATTAGCCAGTAATCTACAGGAGGAAAAAGCTTTTTGGGACCTTTTACCATTCTTGGTGGTATATTTACATACCAAAAATGTATTAAAAGATTTGAGTACTTAGTACAGCCACTCAGAATTTCACAACAGGATATCAGCCTCACTGCTAAGTACACTTGCCATGGCTTATTGATTGCAAGCTATGAGTCCAAGCCTTAGTTTTTCTTCAGACTTAGAGAACAGGCTAATAACGTTCTTTGCCCTCTAGCATTTTCTGGAAATCTGAAGACCTCATACCATGTAGCTCAAAGGTGTTAATCGTTTCTCCTGACACTTGGCAGTGAGCGTGATCCAATAGTTTTTATTTTCTCTTTGCTGAGCCTCTGCTTGAGCCACTCGTCAGAGCACTGTGCAGATCTTCTGTGCTGATTTCCCCACTGCATAGCAACTGGGCTTCACAACATCAAACCTTTATCCTCAGTATAACACTGTACTCACTCACTCGGTTAAAACCACACTCAGCCAGGTACAGTGGGGAATGTCTGCAATCCCAGTGCTTAGGAGGCTGAGGCAGGAAGACCAAACATTTGAGGCCCTCCTGGGAAACTAAGCAGAGCCTATCCCAACGTAAAAATTTTTAAAAGGGCTCTGGATGTAGCTGAAAGGTAGGGGTGTCCCTGAGTTAAATCCCTCAAACTCCAGCGATCATACTCAATTAGTATCTACAAATTACAAAAAGAGATTCTTTAAAGAAACCACTTTTTTCTTTTTTAAAATAATGTTTTAAAAAAATCTTTAAACTGAAATAAATAATGTGCCAGTGCACAATTTGTCATTATAACTACATTAGTTTTTAACCAGAGAAGCAAGATACTAAGAAAGCAATCAGGGCCCAACAACTGTACAAGCAATTGCACCGAACCGTTCCAATTCTGTAGACTCTCTGGGAGAGTTTAAAAATATCCCTGTCTTGTCTCCTCCCCAGAGCAATTATATCAAAATTTCTGGGAATAGGAATCAGGATTTTCTGTATTTGTTGAAAGATTCCAGATGATGGTGAAATGCAATCAGCAATGAAAACCACTAGCACAAACCACGTGCAGAGCACAGTGCCACCTATGTGTGCTCCCCAGAGTCCCTGGGAAACCCCTGCTTTGGCAGCTCCTGGGTGTGTGAAGGAAGGGGTAAACTAAAGCAGAGGCCCCAGAGTCTGCAAGGCAGCATGCAGAACTTGGAACAGAACCGACTCGGCATAACATGCACAACCAGTAGGCACTAGGTAGAAAGACCGGAGTCCTGGATTCCTTTCAACGACGAGCACTTACTAGACGCTACTAGCGCTAGACTCTGTCCTGACTGCGTGCATCTTGCTAGTTATAATATCTTGTCATTTGGTTCCCTGGCAGAGTTTTAAACTTATTTAACAAGCTGTACTCCAAAGGAACATATTGAATTTTTCTGTGACTATATTCTTCCTAATTTTGGAGGGTTCTAACATGATTTCTTCTAAAACAAAGCTATGTGAGAGAATGGTAGCTTTTTAAAACACTCTTGTTAGTAAAATTAAAATCTGAAAGTCTTTTATTGGTACTCCCAGTGGGGGAGAAATAGTTTTAATGGTCTGTAAAGTCTGAAAGTCTGGGAACTACTGATTTAGAAAATAATTAATGTCTGCATTTGACAACAAGCTTCAGGGACACTGATTCAAATTACTCCAGCAGCAGCTTTTGTAAAATACTGTGATTTTGAAATGTACAATGTCAGATACCTCTTTTTATCTCATTATGGCATATATGACAGGTCCAGATAGAATATCACTTGAATTTTTTAGCTATAATTTTCATTATTTTATTTTTCTTAATTTTAATTTTAATTTTTTTATTACAATTTATGATTAGAGCTTGCTCAAAGAAATACTAGTCTTAGCTACTACTGCTAATTGAAAATCTAATATATTTCCACGAGATCTCTGCCATGTAGAACTAAGCTAAATAAGAAAAAGTAAAATGTTATCTTTGGAAAAAATTTTTGTTGTCAACCTAAAATCCTATATTGATGAACTATTAATCTTTGTATCATGAATGATCACTTGGTAACAATATAAATTCTAGCCATGTCAGTGGAATCCCTGCATAAAATAATCACCAAAGTGTCTACATAATGTGCTCCCACCATTTAATCTTGGGGGCATTTAAATCTGAATATCTATAAATATATAATAATAATTGTCACTAATCTATTTCCTTTTCTCTAAGCAGGCTATTTTAGATCCAAAATGGAGACTCCCAAAGATGTTAGAAAATACAGTGATTCCAAGAGTAATATCAATGGCTTTTTTCTGACTAGTTTCTGCTCTGTCTTAGTCCCTTGTGTATATAAGTAAAGCAAAGAATTAAACACTATCCAGTTGTTGCGGCTCATACCCAGATGTCGGCCCAAAGCCTCATTTGCTCCTTGCTGGAGCTTTTGGGAGTGACTAGATCATTGTTGTGTGATACTGGATCAGTCCACTGACTGACTTAGCATAGTTCTGGCTGTGGTTGAATGGGTATACTGAAGAGGGAAGACCCACACCAGATGTGCGTGGCACCAACCAGTAGGCTGGTCACCTGGATGAAACAAAAGGGGCAACCGGAAGAAAAGCAGCTGCCTTCTGCTTGCCATACCACAAAATGTTTCTCCTCTGCCCTGCCTCTCTGCTGTACTGCCTTCCCCACCCAGAGACCAGCCAACTACGGACTAAAACCTCTACAGCCGTGACCTAAAGTAAACCTTTCCTCCTTAACCCATGGGTGTCAGGTATTTTGTCCCAGCAACAAGAAAGTAACCAAGGCACAGTGAATTCAATATATGTAAACAGAAACAGACTCCCAGTCTCACAGTTGAAGCATGCTGAGGTGGTCATTCAGTACAGTTGAAAGAATACCTAAGTAGTGCTCCAACAATTACACAGTATCCAGTGACTTTTCACTGTTTCTGTGTCACGATGTTATCAACAGGTCTACGTTCCAGAATTTTCTGCTGTATATCTCAAGAATTGTCCATTTCTGTGCCAGATGAGACAATAATCAGAACGTCTCTTCAAAGTTTTCCATGTTAGCAACAAAGATGAAACACATGAACCACCAAGCCTTAGTAAAAAAAAAAAAAAGTGGATACTCTTTCTAGGAGATATTCTGTTGGGTGTATACAAATGCCAAGAGCCCTAGCCATCAAAATTGGCCAACAAAATTCAGTTAATATTTGATCCAGAATCTCCTGATTTCAAATAAGAACAGATATATGGGTGTTAGAGTCCCTCTCTCCCTTGATTTGTACGTTATTATTTTGCCATTTGGGTAACTTGATGGGTAGATTAAATTATGTTTTGAGAATCAGTCTGATGAGACAAGTAAGATGTATTGATAAGTACATGGATTTTGAGGGTCAGGTACACCAACATCAAACTCTGGTTTATAACTATGAATTATTTGATCATGTTATTCACTCTATCTAAATTACAATGTTCTCATCTAGAAATAAGAATAGCTGCTTTTCAAGACTTTTTTTAAAAGACTGACTTATTTATAGGTAAAATTCTATTACATCAAGGGTGTGTGGAATCATTTTATTTCCTGTGTGTGTCACAGGAGGAATAAGCTGAACAAGGTCCCTTCCTTCTCCACCTCCTTCCTTCTCTTGCCTCTTGGATGTGCTGAGGTGAGCAGCTGCCCCCACTCCCAGACCCTCCACCATGCTGCTCCTGCCCGGGCCCAGCCAACCAGGGATGGTAATCCTGAACCAAAATACAGCTCCCTCCCATAAGTTGTGGGTATTAGGTATTTTGTCCCAGCAATGAGAAAGCAACTAAGACACTCCTTCTTAGCATCTAGCTTGTACATCATTTTTCCAAGGAACTTCCTTGCCCATAACTATTTAAATAGCTCCGATATCTCTCAACACTCAGACATGTTGCTAACTCATTAGCTTCTGTTATTTTCTTTATTGCAACTACAGCTTTCTAAAAAATTATTTTTAACTTTTTAACAACTTGTTTGACTTACTTATTTTTAACTTACACCATTGTATTCCAATAGAGTATGAAATATATGGGAAAGGAAATGACCACCCTATTTTTAATCATTGTGTTTCCTATACTTGTTTCAGTAATGGAAATATAGTAGCACTCAATATTTGTTGAAGGAATCAAACACCAGCAAGGATAAATATTACGTATTCAAGGTTAATTGATTCAGGCTGTAGTCCTAACTTTGTAACTAACTCACCATGTCACCTTGGGTGGGACATGTAACCTCTTTGCTTATCCGTTGATCTATTTAAGTTAGGAAATTTGGTTGTTGAATGAGTAACTTCATGATTACAAAATTATGTTACTACAACTTTCCAATTCGAGACCATGGTATATGACCATATTTTGTTTGGACAAAAACAGTGAATAAAATCACTATATTTATAAATAAAGCTTTGTAATGTGGCTCAATTATTGGATTAATTGGAGAGATCTAAGTTTGAATATAGATGGGGAAATATTGTTTTCCTTAAATTGATTGTTCATAAAGGTGTTCATTGGCTCTGTTTCCTATTTTGTCGACTGGTTCCTGGGCCTATTTCACACATTTTTGAGCCAGTTAATAACTTGGGTCAGAAAACTCCATCAGGCTGAAAGTAGGGAGCTGATTTCCCCGACCACACTGTGCACAGAGAAAATTCCTGCTGGGTGCAAGATGATGACAGTAAAATTTCTACTACTCTCATGAATTCATAAGGGAAAATTTGAATTATTCCCCTCCATTTAACAGCAATTCAACTTAAACAACTGTTGTAAACATACCTTCTAAACTTTTTTTTCCCTTAAGAACTCTGTGCCCTGAAGTCTGCCTGAGTAGAGCTTCTGAGTTTGCTTTCCAGAGAAGAGTAAAGGTATTTTCTTCCCGAAGTTGATCTCCTCTAGGAACAAATGTTAGTGACAATGCTCCCCCAGGCAGAAGAGCTTCGGATTCCAGTGACTATTTCAGTGTTTGCCACTGTGCTCATTATCTGAATAACAAAACTCATTTCCAGGCAGCCATTGAGAATAAATAATGCAGGGCCATGAAATATAAGAGCTGGTCCTGCATCTAAATATGTTTTCTACTCTAAGCAGCTACTATCCTCTTGGCTATCTCTGAGATATATGAATTTGGAAAGTCTTTACATGTAATACTGCAATTTTCACCTCAACAATGACAATTTATAAAGACAATGCTTCATATGTCTAGTGAAAGAGTATACAGTGATTCAACTTACCTATAAATAATGGGACCTGTACTAAAGCATCCCAGTCCTGCATCTCATCCCATTTTGACCCATGGTGGTTTCCAGGATTATTCTAGGACCAGAAATGAAGTCTTTTCTCTGTGAGTTGACTCAAGTTGGTAACATTTGTGGTTGTTAGCAACAAAATAACTATATATACCATTTTACCATAATGAATAGGAATGAAAGACATGGTTGTATACATTCCTAACACTCTCCAAAGCCATATTTTATAACAATATCATGGTATGTCTTAAAACTTCCTTCTGAAAAGAAATATTTATACTTTGTCATTCATTTAATGATGAAAATACTCTTCATGTAACGATAATTGTGAGCGAAGAGGAACATACAAGTCTATGCACTGAATGAATTACACGAATCAGTCTAGCAGAGAAAACACAAAGTGCAAAGCATACGAATCATACAGCAGCTCAGCTATCTACACCCCCCCTTTCTTCTTTCCCTCTGTCCACTCTCCTCCTCCTCCATCTCTTTCATTATGTACAGAGCTAAACATTGTGGCATATCCTGTACTATTCCTTAGGCTATATGAAGTGTGATCAAAATATATGTGGAGTGTTTAAATAAAAATACTTATTACATGAAAAGACATACTGCTATTAATTACCGCTCCTTTCAACATGTATAACTCACTAGTGTTGGCACTTTCTGAAGCAGTTCTGGAAGTGCTCTTTTGTGAGTGACTTTACAAGATGTGATAAAAGATTACGGTGAACACTGCTGCTGCATGTCATTCAGTGGTAAAGGCAGGTTTAGAAAAACATTACTACTTTAGCTGGGCATGGTGGCACATGCCTATAATCCCAGCACTCAGGAGGCTGAGGAAGGAGGATCGTTGCAAATTTGAGACTAGCCTGGGCTACAAAGTGAGCTCAAAGCCAGCCTGAACTGCATGGTAAGACCCTGTCTCAAAAAGACAAAAAAGAAAATTACTACTTTATTCACTGAATCTGTAACCATGTGACTTTGGCTTTTATCCAAAGTCAAAGTGGTAGAGACAGGTAAGTAGTTTTTTTTAAACAGTAGGAAGAATTTATTGAGAGAAAGAAAAGCTCAGAAATTGACTTCAAGGTAAGTGCTTTGAATACACTCAGGACATTGAGGCAGCCACGTAGCACAACTGAAGACACTCACAAAAGACTTCCACAACTGCTTCAGAAAATGACAAGAATGACGGGATGCATTCAAAGCAAGGGAAGTATTCTGAGGGCAATTAATAGCAAGATGTCTTTTGCTTTAATAAATTTATCTAAAAGTTTAAACATCCACTGTATTCTTGATCATTCTTCATAGTTTTAGAAATGTAATTACTGACCAAGGGGAGAAAACAACTTTTGATATCTCTAGTGATTGATTTTACTACCTTGCCTGGCAGCATCTATGGCTTATTTTCCATGGATCCCACATACAGAAGTCAAAATCTTCACTCTACAAAGTTTATATTAATAAAAAAGCAATTATTGAGAGTTGCTTGGTGTCTAACACAGTCAAGGCATTGTGGCAAGGCAAATCATACTAGAATTTTGATTCTAACATGTTTTTCAGCTGAAATATAAGAATACTGCACAGACAAAACTTAATGAAAGTAGATGTTGATATTAACCTCTCAGTCTTACAACCCTGGGAAAGATACATTTGCTTGAGGTATAAGAAGTTTTTGTTAATTTCTGTTCATTATTAAACTATAAGTCAAAGACAGCTAGATGAGAAGTCCTACAATCACGATTTCTGCCCACGATTGCAGCCGTACCCCAGCAAGGCGGAGCGCTGTGACCCAGGTTTCTCAGCTCTCCCTCACTCCTCCAAACTTCTATCAGGAAAGAGCAGTTCCCAAACCCTCACCTAGAAATCTTGCCTCACCTTTCTTCTCTCTTCCACACCTTTACTGCAAAAACACTCAATATTCTCTGTCTATGAAAGTTATCTGCTTTCTAGCATGCCAGCCTCATTTTCTCAGTTTGTCTGGTTATTGCCAACATGAAGATATTATATAATTACATACCACCACATGTCAAAAATACCACATTTACTGTACATATTAAAAGAATAAGGAAAAAAATTAGTGAAGGTTGGAGTTATCTTGGAAAGCTCAAATAAAAGTATGTGTGTTTAGATTAGAGTCTGACGTAGACACAACCCTTCTGAGCAATTAAGCTATTAAGAATAATGAGAGTAAGGATGAACTTTACTGCAAGTGGGTGGTACAGGAGCACTGCACACTTAGCAACCTGAGCTTCTGCCCACATTTGCATGAGAAATGAAGAGCTAGTGTTAATGGCATTTATGCTGTAGCTATAGGGAAGAATGAGTTGATTAATTTAATCCACTTGAAATCCATGCAAAGTTTGATTTCCTGCGTACGACATGTGCAAAATGTAATAAGAAATTTAGCTGAGATGTTGAACATGTCCCTGCCACTTTGACTTTGGAGAAAAGCCAAGGTCATATGGTGACAGATTCAGTGAATAAAGTAGTAATGTTTTTATAAACCTGCCTTCACCACTGAATGACACTCGGCAGCAGTATGCACCATAATCTTTTATCACATCTTGTAAAGTCACTCACGAAAGAGCACTTCCAGTTTAGCATATAAACATAATCTCAATTTTGTCAATGGTGAGCTTTCTCATTGGAGCTTCTAGTAGTGCAGCAAAATCAAATGTGTACAAAGTGTTCAAGACATTCAGATTGACCTTTAATTGATAACTTATTTTACCTGTATTCTAATGCAAATTTTATTAAATGACTACTTGTATTAGCGACAATTTGAAGTTAGATTTCTGTTCATTTGCAACATTTTTGATGTCTTTTGAGTGTTTAATTTATAGATAATAAAGTTCACTACTTATAAGTATGCAATATGTTATATTTTGCATGCAATTGTGTTACCGTCACTACAGACATGATGTAAGACAAGCCTCTTGTGCATAAAATCTTCTTCACCCTTTTGGGTCAGTCTTCTGTACATTAGTGATTTCTTCCTTTTTATTGCTAAATAGTATGAAAGTATGAAAAGATGTGACTGAAGATATCCTTCTAATGCCACTAAGCATTTTGGAACAACCACACTAAGGAGTTAATGGAACAACCACACTAAGGAGTTAAAAGTGTTAATCCCTAGTCCTGCTTGCAGTTAAACCATCACCAGAGAGTTGAGTTTATTGCCAGGGTAAGAAAAACCAGAAAGATCAATGGGGCATAAACAAATTTATCTTAACTTCTATTGCTCCTCTAGCATAGACAAGCCTCTCTTTATATGGAATTAACTGAAAGGGCCTCCAGTGCTTTCACTATGTTTATGTTTTACCTCTAAGGTGATCAAACAGGCTTTTTGAAATTCCTTCCTTAAACAGAGCAAAAATTTACTTACTGGGAATAATAACATCACCTCACTTACCTTTTGCATTGTTTATCTAGCTGTTCATGGTAATTAGCAGAGACAGCTATGCTAACCTACACGGTATTTTTCTTTATAGTATAACTCTACTTTTCTACTAATGGCTTAAATAGCAGGGAAGGTATATGCCTGCATTTCACAGAGAATGCAATTGGCAGTCAAGCAGCATAGGCATCATTAAAGCAGAAACACAAAAATTTTTAAAAAGTTACAAAATAGAAAAAATATGCAGGCTTCAAGTGTTCAGGAGCCTTTTAGTTCCCATTCTTAAAGTTTA
>PVLD010016625.1:0-44381 GCA_004027595.1 Dinomys branickii | reverse complement strand
GATTCCTGGTGTCTTTGTTTTAGAGTTGTCAATAGAACCTTTGTTATAGTTTTTGGCAAAATGACCAATTTCTCCACAAGTAAAACATTTGCTTCTATTTTGTTGAGATAAAAACTGCTGGACTGTATACCCTTGTAGAGCAGCAGCCACAGCAAGACCTTGCTGATAAACAGTTCCAATGTCAGAACAAAGGCGTATTTTGAATTGCTGGTTGTTCTAAAGCCTCATTTTGAATATTTTCTTGTAAAATAATTTTGCCTTTTTCAACTACATTAGCAATTATAACATCAAAATTCCTATGATATAAAATTTCATCAATTAAATTCCAATATGAAAAAGCAGTTATCGGAACCTTTTTCAGCCCAAAAGTTGTATAATAAACCTTAAGTGCATCACCAACTATTTTTCATCTCTTTGAACTGATTGTTCCCCTCAATAGGAAACCAAGGACAAACTTCATTAATATAATCAAAAAATTCAAATAACTGTTTATATTTAACCTTTACTCCTCGTGCCTGGAGAGCTTTCTCTAGCTCTTTAATGAACATTTCATGTTTGCTAATTGCTTGTCCCATAGTTGCTGTTCTTACCTAATTGTTGTCCGACCGCAGCAGGCTCCTGCGCCGAACTTATTCTCTACTCCAGTCCCATCGGAGACGTGTACACGGTTTTCAAGAACAGCCGTCCTCACTTGATAATCAACAAGAAGGGATCTCTGTCAGGCTTTGGCTCTTACACTAGTTTTCCGGTTCTGCAAAATCTGTATCTGTCTTGAGATAGAATTTTACTTAGTATCAATATCAGATAAGATTTTATTAATTTGTGCCTATTAAGTATCCATATACTAAGTCATAATTAAAACGTTAGCATTGAAAACCTGGAGGGGTTATTTTTGAAATGGGGGCTCCCTGTGTGAGTTCACACCGGCCTTGATCTCACTAGGTAGCTCAGGCTGCCTTCAAACTTGTGATGAAAGGCCAAAATGTTTTGAATCAAGAAAAATGAAAATTGTTCAAAATTAAGCATTTTGCCATGACCTTTGCCATCTCTTGGATATTTAGCAGCTAAAATTAGTATGGTGTAATGTATGCGCACACATGTATGCAATGGTCCTTCTTTTTAAAAAAAAACCTTTCATATTTACACTGGCTCCTGTGGTTCTACTGGGCACATTCTTGTGTCAGATTTGATAAATGTCTTTCATCTGTAGAGTACTACTTATTTATACTCATGCCACACCGTATGTATTCTTTATTATTAAGTAAATTGGAATTCAAGACTGGCTACAGCCAAGTAATAGCTTTGCCCTTGAAGCCAGGCGAGGCTGAGTTAGAGTGGTGCTTGCTGGGACTGTCAACATTTGTGAGCTTGAAGTTCAAATGCTTGACAGTGATACCCCAGCTGGGTAAAGAACTGGCTCTGCAAATCTCCAGAGAATGAAGTTTGAGGAAGGGCATCAGTCCTTGAAAGAATATAGAAATTCATTCGCTATCAAACAGATGAAATTTAAGATACTATAGGAGAGTGAAAATTTATGATTATCTAATTTTCTTTCTTGCAGTGAGGCACCTTAATTCTTTCATACAGCATTATTCAAGTAGGTGATAGACCAGAAAGTTTTGGGGACCCTACATACTTTGGGATTTTGTAAGGTTTTTATTTTATTTTTGGGTACTTTCATCCAGCTTACACTGTCTGACCACATTTCTGAGAACGTGCACATACACGTAAGTGAGTGGACAATAATGTGTACTGTTCTAATCATCTCAGAGTAAGAAAATAAGACAAGCTTGAGTAAAACAAAAATAATTCATCTTAGTTGTGGAAATGCTAAATAATGTCACCATGCATTCATTCCAAAAGGAGCAGGTTTGTTTACGTTTTACTATAGGAGTATGTGGGAAAATTGAGTCATTCTGTGACATTTACTAGGCATTCGTATATTGGTCTCAAAATATTGCCTGAGTTGCACTGACGCCCTATTTATGTTCTGGTGACAATTTAACTTGATCAGAGCAATGTCATGCATGAAACTGAATTATTAAGGCTGAGCATGGTGGTGCACATCTGTAATCCCAGCACTTGGGAGGCTGAGGCAGGAGGATTGTTGCGAGTTCAAGACCATTCTGGGTCACAAAGTGAGCTCAAGGTCAGCCTCAAGTGCATAGCAAGATCCTGTCTCAAAAAGAAAACAAAAAGCAAAAAATGAAAAAACTTAATTTGAATTCTGCTTATTTTGAAAGTTAATTTGTAGATTTAAAAATTAATTAGAGTAATATCACTTTGGATATGGCAAATTGTCCTAGGCATATGGAATTTATGAAATTTTAATGTCAAAATACATTAATATTTTAAAACTTAAGGCCATTATAAGTTTTTCTTTTTAAAAACTTATGTGCTATCCAAAATTTTAGAATAATACTCTGTTAAATTGATTATTGCTCATAAAATTGGAGACAGTCTGCAGAGTAGCACTGACTAAGAGAACATCCCCAAATATCGGTGACATAAATATCAAAGTTAAGTTTTTGCTCCTGCTCCGTTTCCCTTGCCAGTTTTTATTTGGGGAGTGTGGTGCTGGAACACCTGTTACATCGGAGGGACCTATACTGATGCAATAGAACCCACTCAAACCTTATTCATTCCCAGGGAAGATATCATGAAGCACTTGCAGGGTCTCTCAGTGGCAATTGCATGATCTTCCAGAAATGAAGCTCCCATCTTGTTAGCTAGAGCTAGTTGACAAGGCCTCACCTGATGCAAAAAGTGGTCAGAACACACAGCCCTAGGAGAGAAGTGGAAATGTCTGATGCAAGGCAGCAATGACTGTCACAGAGGTAGGATTCATGGCCTTCTTAGGTGACAGAGATCGGAGTAAGGAGAGGTACAAGAGAGACTTGCGTACTTTCCTGAATAATGATCTATCATCACCTGAATGTCTGTGTCTTCCCAAAATTTATACATTAAAACCTAAATATTAATGTGATGGAATTAGGAATTGAGGTCTTTGGAAAGTAATTAGGTCCCAAGCGAGGGAGAAGCGCTCATCAGTAGGATGACTTCCTTAGACAAAAGATCAGGCGGCTAGTTAGCTTTCTTCCTCCCACGTAAGGGCACAGAACGTCACAACATTTTGTAAACCAGGAGAAGCATCCTCACAAAGAACATGATCTGCTGGCACCCTGATCTTAGATTCTGAACTTGCCCCGCTGTTTGTGGTTGAACTACCTCTCCATGGTATTTGATTATAGAAGCTGGGGTTGATTAAGCTTCCCACCCTATCCTGCTCTGTGTGTGTGTGTCTGTGTCTGTGTCTGTGTATTTTGTGTGTATGTATGTAGCTGGTCCCTACTTTGATTTAGAATTATCAAAGGTAGAATTTAAAAGTCACTTGGCTGGGTTTTCTAGACCTTTCACACTGATTGGCTTTACACTTGAGGATAATACCTACGTACATGCTGTGTAAGCAATAGATTTGTAAACCACTTAGAAAACCTTCGCAGACTTCCACTAGATTGGCCCAAATGAATCTACTTCCTCTTAATTTGGCGTATTTCTTTCTCAGTTATCAGGAAACATTTTAACAATGTACTCAAGAATTTCTATGTTACATGAGATTTATACTAATTTATTTAGGTAATAATGTACAGAGATAAATATCTTTATGTATTTTTTCTGGGATTTCAACGTTTTTCTTTACTTTTTTGATTTCAGTTTTCCAGTTTTAATTTTTATGAGTCCACGTTTGCAGTACGTGATGACAGCGTGCATCACAGGGCGTTGGGGTGCTGTGTAGCACACTGAATTCTTTTGATAGCTCCTGCTCCTCTCCTCCCTCCCAACTCCCTTCAACTATTATTCTTACTTTCCCAAGGGAATCTTTGAAATTCATTCTTCCTTTCTTCCCCAAATACTATAATGCAAGTTTCTCAAACCAATCCTTTGACGTTTTTGTTTTCATATCAATTTTCTCAAAGTTGCTGCATAGTTTTAAAATAACATTCCTAGTGCATCTAAGTATAATAGACCCATCTTCCATTCTTTCAGTGTGTTTGGTTCTTGTTTATTTAGTTTGCTATGTAACTGCCTCTTGTTAATGTGATATTATACTTTTATGGCCCTCTATCCTGATGACTCATAAATGCACACAGCCTCTTTTTTGTTGACTAAATATTTAGTTCTGTCTTTTTGGTTTTTAACTATTTAGGATAAGTTAACTATTTAGAATAATTTAACTCTGTCTTTGGACCATTTTTTCTGTTGAAAGGTACCTGAACCATTTAGAAAGTTGTTGGTTGCAAATGCTTCCTTTTACTTATGTTCAAAAGCTCAGAAAACATCCCAGTTAGCAGATCCTTTTCACTTCAGAAGGCTCAGAAATATTATCAGATTCCGAGAAGTTACAGAAAAGCCTGGGAGGGAGTTAAGGAAGAAAGCAACCTGGGCGCCAGCGAGCTGGCTCCACTGAGCTGGAACCATTAAAATGTGGGCTTGGCAGTGGATCTGACCACGCGGCGGTCACTCTGTGCTCACTGTGTAGTAACCGCCTTGGAAAAGCTACTCTAGGCTTCCTATGCCGGGGCCAACTACGTCCATATGTGGTGCCATGTTCAGACTGGAGAGATAGACTCAGGAGCAAGGTTCTTGGGAGTTAGCTCCTACCTCCTGTTCTTCCCAGCCACATGATGTGTGGTATGTTAATTAATCTTTATGCAGCTTAGTTTCCCCGACTATAAAATGGACACGATCATGTCACCTGTTCCGTAGCATTGCTGTGAGGGCGAGAGCAGTGATAGAGGCCAACACTTGGGATGCTGCCTGGCGCGGAGCACGCCCGGAAACCGCTGCCTGTTACCAGCTCCCGAGGGTGTGAGGTGATCTACGTCAGGTTCTTTCTTTCTTACTTCTGGGCTTCTCCTATTCTACCGCTCTCTTTTATTTTCTTCTCCTGTGGTGCTGGGGAATCCACCCAGGGCCTTGGCACTCAGCTATAGCCACAACCTTTTAATTTCTGAAATATTTTTTAATTTAAATTTATTTATGGTTTTCTTTTTTTTAAATTTTGAGACAGGGTCTTGGGAACAACACTACTTGGGAAGGCTCGGGCCTGTGAGCCTCCTGCTCCAGCCTCCCAGAGAGCTTGGATTATCAATGTGCACAGCTACATTAAGCTCTCCTATTTCTATCCTTCCCAGTTTCTATTATCCTAACAAATATTTTAAAATGTTAGAGGTAATTTTTAAATTTTTTGTAATTTTTATCCTCTTTCTTTTAAAGTGAAGCACATTATTTTAGTTTTCCTTTTTTATAGATTAAAATCTGTTTAGAGAAATGTTTCTGTCTCCTTGCATAGACCTTTTCTATTTTAAAAATAAAGGAACAAAAACATATTAACAAACACACACACATTTACAAAATAACACAAGAACAATTCAAGCAGCGCTGAATTTCAGACACGGTGATAGGGAACTAACAATGGTTGTTGTATTACATAGTGATATCTTCAAAGTGGTTTTTCAGGCCAACAAATAGAGACATGTAAGATTGATAAAACAATTAATCATTAACTGTTCCTTTCAATAAAGTGATAGAAGTCAATAGTACAACTACGTTAGCTATCCTGTATATACGTATGTACATAATTTTCTCTTTCTTGCTTTACTTCCTTTCCTTCATCCCAGTTTCTCTTTATTGTTGATCAATTTCCTTTCGTTTCACAATGTCTATCGTACCTCCTAATTTTTATTCACTCTTTCAGGTTCTTACACTAATGAGACAATACATTGCTTACAACTGCAGGTCTGGCTGAAGCTCCCATTTTTAGCTTACACAGAAAACCCATTCGTAAGAGCCTTCCTTATTTTCTTGTCCCTTTTTGTGATTATGTGCCATTGTCACTTGGTAAATGTCTCCTTAGTTGAGCTGAATTCAGTGCCTGTTTTGGAGACTGTTTGAACACCAGAAAAAGTGTGTTTGAAAAATGCATCTTTTACTATGGCTTTCTGAAAGTTTATAATAGATGAGTGGCTGGGATAGTGAAAGAATTTAAATGAGTGATTTGTTTGTTATGAGTTCTTACATAGTAAGTTTAGGTCTCTATATAAATAACCATTTCTTGGTAACTTAGACTCAGTTTTCCTTTCTCTCAGGAAGGACTGATACTGTTTACCATTTGCAATCTGGGCAGGAAGTTGAAAAGTAATGTGCATTCTGCTCTCAGGAGACAGAAAAGATCTCTGGGAATCACTCTTGTAGGGCCCCTGCTGGGTTTCCAAGTTCGAGTTTAAGGGTGTTCTGGTTCTAGGATGTGTACAGTAAGGTTTAAATTGCATATTCTTATTATGGTATATCTTTGAAAACAAAGAATATGAAATATTAGTTATTAAGGACTTTTCTCCAGTTTCCTTTGACTAACCTTTACTTGAACAGGTATCTGTCACAAGTTGTATAAAAAGATATTATTAATTGCTCCAAGGGAAAAATGTTGATGTTGTTTCAAATGCTTAATTACTATTGCTAAAAAGAAAGAAAAATCTGTGTGGAGGGAAAGAAATCATTCCAGTTAAGGGAACCCTGAATACCATAAACCACAAGTATCTTGCATGTCTCTAACATCTCTAACATCCAAAGAGCTGAATTACTTTTCCCTCTCTGTAGAACATTCCTCTGACAAGTACTCAAGAAATAACACGAACAGAATTATACAGACATAGATGCAAGAAATAACACGAACAGAATTATACAGACATAGATGCAAAAATTTTGGCTGATTGTGTTGGAAGCTTATAAAAATTCTTTTCTGACAACTCAGTGACTTAGTGGGACCCTGAATAAAATAAAAGCGAAATAAAGGACGAGGGATACAGCCCAGTGTGAAGGCCCTGTGTCCAATCCTAAGTATTCGCAAAAACCTTTCAAACCCTTCTTCCTCTTCTTCCTCCATTTTCTCCTCTTCTTCACTTCTCTTCCTCATCTATTTATTAGCACAGTAGTTAGCAAGGGATTTAATTGGGAAAAAGAAAGAAGCGCTGTGATTGAAACTCAAATGGGAGATGACAGAGTGAGTGAGTAAGAGTGAGAAGGTGGTTAAATCCAATGGCCTGAGATTTGGTGAATTCTCCCGAGTATAGTTGAGATCACGGTCATCTATATTTCCAGCTAATTCCAGCATTAGGCAACGAGGGCGATGCTGTCAGACCTGGGGTTTTTTACATCAATATGGTAGAGTGGGCTTGGGATTTGCAAGTAAATTATTAGAATGTTGAGCGATAACATCTAAGCAGATAGCTGCAAGTGGGGACACACAAGAGTGGGAAATGGTGCTACAAGTTAGAATGATTTGCATAATTGTTTGTGTTGCGATGTTACAAGGAGACAGGGGTGTGGGCAGAGCAAGAAGGAAGATCTAAAAATACAAGCCGTAATTTCTCATCTGGGTAAATTTTAGACTCATTTAGTTGTATTAGCTTTCTATTTCTACAAAAGAAATGGTCACAAACTTAGAGGCTTACACAACCATCTTTTAGCTCACTGTTCTGCAAGAAGTCTGTCGTGTTGAGGATGGGTCCTCTGATGATAGTATCATAAGGCCAGAATCAAGGTATTAGTTGGGTGGGCTACATTCTTCTCCAAGGGTGAAAAAACATTTTTCCAAATTCATTCTTCTTACTGGCTAATATTAGTTCTTGCAACTATAAGATTGAAATCTCTGCTTCCTCGTCAGGCCCACCATTAGCTCCTGCAGTTTTCACTAAAAGCCCCCCTAAACTCTGCAACCAGAAGGAGAAAATTCTACTTTTACAGGGCCCATGTGCGTAAGGCTGATACTCCTACAGTAACTTCACTCTTGCCATGTAATACCACGTACCACGATTGCGTGTGAGGCATCTTATCGTAATTGAGTCAACCCTCAATCCTCCCAATGCAAAGGAAGGGATTAGACATTGCTAAAGATCACTGAGCTCATTTTCAAACTCATCCTTCTAGATTAGTCAAATTTGCCTAAGGATTTTTTCTTTTTGGTTTAATTTGAAAGAATTGTTATCTTTATGAAATGTGGACTTTTATAAAGTCCCTGTACTTTCTTTTCAGGTAAGATTTGCTAGATTAGTTTTCACACATATTCTATTTTATATACATTTTTATTCAATGAAATTTTTCCATTACATTATCTAATTAGTTTATTGTTGGCCTTTATATATTTACTTTATATTTGATCACCTAGACTTCTCAGCAATTCTTTAGTCAGTTACTTATTTTCCTGGATTTATTAATGCAGCAGCAAACAGAAACACCAAAATGTCACCCAGGGTCTGGAGGCAGGTTTATTAAACATCAGTGGGCCTGCCGGGGAATTGTTCTCAATATATCAGGCCCTGATCTCTGGTTCTCTAAGACTTATATGGGGTTTGTAAGCAGGAAGTAAAGAAGCGGAGTATGTGATGGTTATTAATAGATTATAACTTGCCTTATAATTACTGATTGGCCTAAAGAAAAACTACATCATATATGTTGCATACTAAGTCAAGTTCAAACTCCAGTCAACTTGGAGTTATGGGAAGTGTACAAATTCAGGGTGGGGGCAAGCTGGGAGTTGTGGGAAGCAAGCGCTTGAGATAACACAGGAGGTTAGGGTACAGAAGGTTGGATGAGTAATATGTGCCTTGTATTGGTGGAAGACAGAAAGACAGATCTGCTGAGGGGAGTAACTAGTTGCAGGACCTCTAAAAAATTAAGTTTCTACTTTCCTCTTCATTAAGAGTAGCATGACAGTTCCATATGTGACAAAATTTCTCTTTTATAACATTTATTCATTTTTAATGTTTCAAAGACTTGGTTACAAAGTCTCTAACTCCTGGGTTGGACAGTACAATAATATGGATTCTCCTTATATCATGTCTTTTTTATTGTAAGTGTGTATTTATTCTGTTAGACATTTCATCACTGTTAGCTTTATTGTCTCTTTCTAGAATATCATTGAGAATTGTGGGGCATGCCTGTTTGGTCGTTATGAATTTAAGATGCTCTTAACCTGGAAATACCTTACTCCTTCAACAATTTTTGGATAGTTTTACAGGATATATAGATGAGTCTAAGTGTGAAGGTTTTTTTTCATTGTTTTGTTTTTTCTTTTAGAACTTCAAATAATTTACTTCAAGCTTTTCTGGCCATTAAGTTTTGTATTGGGACATCTGCTGTAATTCAAGTGAGTTTACCTTTATAAGTCATTCATTTCTTTTCTCTAACAGTTTTTAAGATTTGGTCTTTGTGATAAATTTCTGGTAGTTTTCCTGTGATGTGTCATAGAGAGAGTCTTTACTTATCATGGCTGTTTATCTGCACATTATTTTATCTGTATATTAAATTCTTTCCCCATATTTCAATTTTTTTCTATTATTTCTGTAAAAAGGATTTTTACACCATTTGTTCTGTCTTCTGATTTTTCCCTAATTCCATTTAATCTCTGATTAGTCTTCTTTTTGTTATCTATCAGCTATTGGATCTATTTTTCATGTTCTTGTGATATTTCATGGTATCTTTGAATATGGTATCTTTAGTCTCTGACAGCAGCTCAATCTCCTTGTTCTTACACTGTTCTCACATTGGTTGTTTCTGCTGCCCATATGTTCAACAGAATTACTAATCAGCTGAACTTCTGCTTAGTACCCTTTCATTAGCTCTAATTCTGCTAAACTGGTCAGTAATGCTTTGTATCATTTAGTTTAGCTCAGTTTGCTTTTTATTTGTGTCTTGGGTAAACACTCTTTAACTTATTAAGTCCATTATCTGTTTAGTTATATCTTATTTAAGCTTATTGATCATGTTTAATTTTTTTATTCTTCTCTGTTATCTTTTCGAATAATTCAGTTGTGTGGCTTTTGATTTCCCCTCACTCAATGCTCAGTGTATCAACTTTAGAGAAACTGGGAGTTTTTATATGCTTTTTTGCATTGTATTCTCCTATTCATGTTGAATTTTGTTGTTGTTACTTTGTTTTATTTTATTTTGTTCTGTTTGTGCTGAGGTTTGTAAGCTGGTGATAGTGGAAGACATTGTTGCTTGTATGGAGACCTCTTTAGTTAGTATCTGCTTTGCAGTTATGCGTTCTGAGTGTACCTAACTACTTTAGAGTCCTACTTCTGTCCCAAGATCCAGGTAACTCCATTTATTTGGGAAGGGATGCTGCAGTGTATTGGGCCCATCACCCAGTTTTATGGGAATAGGCTACAGCATTGGTAATGGCACAAAGGTAATCCAGATATTGGCATATAGAGAAAATCAATTAATAACATCAACTATGCCACCTTAGCGTTAGCAATAAAATCAGCAACAATAAGTGTCAAAGACACATTGGATACTGACATAACTTTAGAACCAGTAATGCACCACCATAACCCATAGAAAATAGTCCATAATTATAGTATGAACCCTGAGGAAATGAAATATCGACATCCTGTAAATATTTATTAAATTCAACAGCTATACTTCCACTAACAATAGAATGATATTCAACAATACTATCACTGAGTTAACTAAATATTCATAAGGCTTAATTGTTATACTAGTGTGGATAAAAGGGGAAAGGAATGAAAAAAGAAGAGTTTGAAAAATTAATCAATGCAAGATGAGAAAGAGGAGGGGAACTGGAATAAAGGATCCTACTGAGTACAAGGTGATTAGCAGCATTAGATGAAAGTAACAGAAAAGAACAAATGAGAAAAAGACAAAAGAAAACAGAGAGCAAAACAAAGGGAAAAGAGATTGGGAGAAGAACAAAGAACTGAAAAGAGAAAAAGAAAGGATAGAAAAGGAGAAAAAACTCCCAAAGCCCCCAAAACCAATGAAAGAAAAAGAAAACTATTGAGCAAAACACCAACACAGAAAAAAACATCCTGTCTCTTTGAATGAGTTGTTCCCAGGATCTGCAGTTTTGGAATCCAGCAAGTCATAATTTTTCCAGCTAGTTTTACGTCCTGTTGGTTTGAGGTGCTCCTCCTGTTCCAGAGATCCCTCTGTCTCTACACCGCAGATGATGGCAGCAGCTCAAGCTGAGGCACGTTGTTGCTTACTCGCTAGACGGGGAGAACAATCACAGCACTCCTCCCTGATGGATGTGGTCAGTGGAGCTGCTTGTTAAGTCAGACTGCTCAACTTCATGCTAGCAGTTTCAGATCCAGCCACCTCTGAAAGCCACATCATGCCTGGTTTCTCACCAAGGAGTCTAGGACCCAGTTCTTTCCCAGCTTGAATTTTAGAGGGTCTACAGCCTGAACCTTCTTGATGGCTGTTTCCTGTGATTGTCTCCCACGCAGTCATGGTGGGAGGGTAACACTGGAAACCTTGAGATGAAGTTGTTCTGTGGATCAATCTTAAACAATTAACATCTTCCCAAAGCATACCAAATTGAACTCTGAGAATATGGCAGGCAGTGCTGAAGGTTTCTTCCCCAACCCTAGCCTGCCACGAAGGAGTCACTTTTAAAATAAAACCCAAAGCTGTTTTTGTAGTTTATAGCATTAATGAGATTTTCTTGGGGCTAATGCTGCTGTAATTTTCCTCAGGAGCTGCCAGCTCTCCAGGACTTACCTTCTCTTCAGAGGTGCTGGCCTTGTGTATGATTAGGTTTATAGGTTGGTCAGGCCAAGAGAAAACACAGAGTGTGTTTGGAGTTGGAGTGGCTGCTGCCAAGGCATAGACTCCATAGACAGAGAGTTGGCTGGGAGCTCAGAAAGAGTATCTCAAGAGGGGCAGGTACCATCTGCTTGTGGGACTAGGCATGTTTCATTTGCTCAGTGCATGGTGGTGGGTTCAATATTATTCATTCTAAGATGAACCATTGTTTCACATAATACCAAAAAGGAAAAAAAATCAACTAAACTCTGACATCAATTGTATATGCATTTTGACTTCAGAGGTGTTAAATTATCAGAAAGAGTCTTAAAATTGCCATCTAGCAAACCAAAGTTGCTATAGTGATATTAATATCACATAAAATATAAATTAGTTCAAAAATAACCTAAGAGATAAAAAGAAACATTAGAGAAAGATAAATAAGTTACTTTTGAAAATATGATTTACATACATGGATTAAATAGCAAAGCTCTGATGTAGAAAACACAAATAATTAACTATGGAATATTTTGAATTTAAAAATCATGGTCAGAAATTTTATCATCCCTCCAGCAGGAGCTTAAAAATCAAGCATGTGTAAAATAATTATAGTGTATTTGGGTAGCATAATTTGAAAAATATCTAACAGATACAAAGTTATAGGAATTTCCTTGCATTTATAATTAGCTACTTAATTTCAGATATTCAGTGTTTGCAGTTTTTCCAATACTCATAAATTTCTGTGTTGAAATAATTACAGAGTCACAGGAATGTGCAAAGATAGCACAAATCATGATGTGCAGGTTTCATCTAATTTTTTCTTAATAGATCCAGTTATGTTATAAACATAGCATAGCATCAAAAGAAGGAAATTGACATTGGTGCAGTGTGTGTGTGTGTGTGTGTGTGTGTGTCTGTATGTGTAGTTCTTCGCCATTTTGGCACAGTTGTGATAAAATCATTCACGCAGTATAAACATCAGTGGAGTAAAAATACAGAATTAGTGCACCATCACGAGACTCTCCCCACTGCTCTCCCAGTACAGTTCCATCCACTGCCCTCCCCCTCGCTGTCCTGGTCCTCCGGCAGTGCTCTCTACTCCATTTCTGGAATTATGTCATTTCCAGCATGTCATGTAAATAGGTCGTGCAGTGAGTGACCTTATGTGACTGGTTTGCTTCAGATGGCGTGACCCTAAGACGTATCCCAGTTGCTTTATGGACACTAGTTCTATTTTTTATTGCTGAAGAGTAGTCTATGCTATGGATATGTTATAGTTGACTTAACCATTTACTCATCGAAGAACCTTTTAGTTCTTTCCAGTTCATGGGTATTAAAAAAAAAAAACCCTTCAATCAACAATTACTTAAGGGTTTTTTATGAACCTAAGTTTTTACTTCCCTAGGATTTATTTTCAGGAATGTGATTGCCAGATAGTTATGGTAAAGGCATGTTTATTTTTAAAAACTTTTTAAAAGCTAATCTTTCAAGTTAATTATTAACTTATCTCCATCTTCAAACTAAGAATTAAGAAGCATTCTGAAGCAGCCTGGATTTGGAGATAAGTAGCCTTGGAGTTGGATGTGGCACAAATATCAATTGTGAGCTTTGGCAAAATACTTTACCTGGCCATGATACTATAGCATTGCTTCCCATGTGTGAATTTCTCTACTTTTAATAAATACTGGGAGACATGGGACAGGTCAGTTGTGGAGTCTAACACTGATTTCTGTCTTTGAGGGTTGCCTTTTCCTTGCAGCTTCTGCTTAGGTTTTTATCTGTGTTCCAGCATCATCTCTGCTACATTACACACAGGTCTAAATGAATTGGTTTGCAGCTGGGCCAGCTTCACTGTGAGCAAACTTATTAGCATCAGATTTTATCATTGGGGCCAAGAATCATATTAATAACTTTTAAAAGGGTGAGACGGAGAAATAAAATGTACTATTTTAAGATTAAAGATAATGACAGAATGTTGTAAGGAGAAACTGAAGTGTTATGTCAAAATTTTCTCAAGGTTTACAACTGCCACAGCTACTAAAACTCTAACACTTAAACATAGTATACATGTATCATTATAAAAGCACATTTGTATATGAAATTGTGTGAAACTGCTGATTTTACAATGCATTTGAAAATCTAGCAGCTTACCGTGTACTGTACGTTAGATGCAGCTATCTTTACAAATAATCTAGAATAAGTATTTTATTTCACATTGTTTGATCAATGTTTCTATTCTTGGTTCCATATTTTATAACTGATAATTCATTGAAAAGAACAAAAAGCCCAGCACTGTTCAAATATATGTACTTATTTTGTATACATTCACACACATTTATTTTATATCAGTGGTAACATTTTTTTAAATGACTTTTGGAGTTATGTATCAGAAATTTGGAAAATAGTATTTCCAGTCCTACAAAGCAAAATCTCACTGGGTTAAGGATTTTATAAAAGAAAAGTTAAAACCATAAAGAACTAGAGATTCATGCAAGCTAATATTTATTTGACCTCAATGTAGAATACGTCTTTCCAATCATAAATATATAAAAAGAGGCCAAATCAGAAAAGATTTATAGGTTTATTAACATAACAATTTAGGATATCTGTATAAAATATCATAAGGTAAAAGAATGATCAAGATACGGGGACATAGTATTTATGATATGTTATATATATATGCAGAATGTGTTAATTTTTACTATTAGAATTTTTATGATGTTTTTAAACAGAAAACTAAGAAAGTGGTAATAATATACTTTTGTGTAATAATATATCACTAAAGGATATAAAATATAATGATGTAATTTAAGGTTTAATATAACAGCATTGAAATATATTTTGTGTGATAATATAATATGTACATTTCTGTTTAATTTTGCACAAAATGTAACATGTTTTATAAAAATCAGTCACATAATAATCTGTTGATATACAAAGTAAAAATGTTTTAAAATAATGCATGATTGTTTTTACGGTTAATATGAATATTAATTGACATCCAAAGATACACACACACATTATGTGCATTCTTTTACTACATGCTTTATGTTTCCTTTTGATAATAGTTTATGTGAAGATATTAAGGAAATGGTACTTGGAGTTATATACCTAAAACATCAAAAGACTTTTTGAGAGGCAAGAATTTATTGTATTTTACCTTAATAAAAATTTTGCAGGTTTTACATATTTGTATACTCACAGGTCTCACACAGTGTGCGTTATTTCTTGCTTTTGCAAGCATTATTAAATTCTTAGCAATTTGCTACATTGTCATATACTTTTGAACCTTGCTTTTGTTGGGGATAGGACATTTATTTAACTATTCTGAATTTTCTCTCTCACACTTGAATTCAAACAGATAGCTTCATTGTATTTTAACCTTAAAGTTTTTAAAGGCTTTCACATTGCTTCCTTGAAATATGTTAAGCTCTGCCAGGTGCTGATAGACGTCTCAACTTCATTGTTGCAAATGACCTGCCATCTTGCTCATGGACAAGTCCTGTTGACTCTCTCATCTTCAGACACATACTGCATGTATGCAGTATCATTTAATTTTAGTAATTCCTCCTGTATTATTTAGAATGTAGGAGTTTTGCCAGGTGTTGGGGTCCAAGGATAACTCAGGGAACTTCGGGAAATTATTCTTTAATGCTGAATGCTGTGTTGTTTGTTCTTTCATCAGACCATGTATCAACTTACCTCTTTGAAATAACACGTCTGAGTCAATTTAAAAACTGAGCATATCAAATCTACATATGCAAAGGCAAGTAGTCACCCGCGTTAGGGATGTGCTTGTTTGATGCAACTCTGCCTCAGGAGTGTAGCGTTCTCCGAGTCCCACTTTCACAGGTCGTTTCCCCACCGTATCCCATCTAGTCAGTTCGGCCATCCTAGTCAGTCCTTGGACAGTCTAATGGCAGCAGATCTGGAATCACTCCACTGCCTGTTAGAGACGGCTGGTTGTTTAGCTTACCGTGGAATGTGGCTGGGACGCAGGATCAGATTGTCTATTAATGCTATATGCTTGTGAAGACCATTTGAAGTCAGTAATGCTAAGCAAAACACATTTTTATCACTAGCTGAACATAGGCTCCATCCCCAAAGCACATTTTTGGTGAACTAGAAAATTCTACCTGGAGCATAAGAGAATGTTTTGCCTAAGCTATAGACAGAAGAGTATATTAAAAGCAGGATTCAGTCACCTAAATATTTACAATTATTTGTCATTAGATTTTACAGTTCTAAAGGAAAGGAAAGGAAAAGTAAAGAGACATGAATGCCAACCAAACATACACAGAGACAGAGACAGAGACAGAGACAGAGACAGAGAGACAGAGAGGGACTTGTCCCTAAAGCTCTGAGCAGAACTAGTCTTAACCACGCTCCTTAGACCATTCCTGGAAAAACCACTCCATCTGAAAGAGAGGGATTTAGTGTCCCTTTATGATCTTCAAACCCTGTTCTCCCATAGCGTCCCCATAAGTGCTTTTGGCAGTGGCAGAATTGACTTGCCAAGATGCGCATCTTGAGCTGCCACGCATTTCATCACGTCCAGTAAAATGCTTGTTATAAGACAAAACAAAGTGAAATACACACACTGTCATCACTTCGTAATTATGATTTAGTAACTCAATCTTTCTCTGTGTCAGAATCTATTATGAGTTTTTTTTTAAAATAATGATGCCAGGCTCCACCCCATTTGACATGGTTTTGAGTATCTGTAATTATTTAAAGCACCCAAGGTGGTTTCAATGTAGAGGAGCAATCGATATCCAGTATTTTACACTAACGTGGTTAGATGAATGGTCAGAGGCAGCAAGGGAGACAAGCTCCTGCACAGCTGTCCAGGGAGATGCTGACCCGGCACCAGGTGGTGCTGTGGGTATAACTCTGAGCCTCCTTCCCGTTTCCCCAGCTGAGCATAAGGAACCCCCAGTTACCACAGAGCGGCAGGGGGCCCAGCAGAGAGGAAAGCACCTCCTGACTTGGAGTATCCCAACTGCTTTAAATGAGCACTGGGTGAAGACAGAGTTCCTGCTTGGAAAGGTACGAAGTCACTTAAGAAATAAGCACAGTACGAACAATTTGATTGTGTTCTAGGTGCGTTGACTTTCCTGGTTCTATTAGAATTTAACAGCTAAAAGTAGAGCACAAAATATAGTCCATTTAATTATTTAACTTTAGTCATAATTTAAATATTAAAATCATCACGCACATTCAGTTTCTTCTGTCTATCGGCCTTTCTCTCTAGCATCTGTCTGTCCATCCACAGTAAGACAGTGGGTGCACACATGTACTTGCCAAAAGACTAAAACGTTCAACAGGACACTGTGACTTCATGATGAGTTCCATACCGCAGCCCTGGGGCCAGGGCTGGGTGAAAGCTACTGCATTTTATTTCATCAGGAATAATAAGAGGGTTTAAGCTATTTAGTTTAATGTTTACCCTTTTAAAAAGCTTTATTGAGATACAGTTTGCACAATTATAACTTTTTGAAGTGTATTTTGTCTTTTTATTGATTCAGAAAATGATGCTCCAACCCGTGAATTCAAGTCAAATTCAGTTGCTTTGAAACTGTATCTGTTTAATTTGAACACAACGTCTGCTCTTCTGTACCCCAGGGCCTCTGCTGCCCAGGTCCTCTGTTTGGCAGGAGTCAAGGCCACTGATGGTAAAGCTTTCTGTGAGTGAAGAATAAGACACAGGGTCACTTTTGGTTGGTGTCACGCATGTTGCTCATGGAGTGAAGAGTTCTCCTGACTGAGGTGGAAGGTCTCAGGCATGGGCTCATTTGGCAGTTGTTTTTCAACTTTTTCTCCGGCTAATCAGTGGGGAGGACCCAAGGAAGGCAAGAGGAATGACCGTGTCGTGCCATTTTACACAGTATTTCATTTGATACCTTCAGGAGCGTGATGAAGATTGTGGGATAGTTTACATTATTAATTATGTGTTTTATTTTACTTTATTTTTTAATAAATGGTAAGCAGAGTCTGAGAAATGTCTAGTAACTTTCCCAAGTTTATACTCACAGGTCTGAGCCAAGAGAATTTGCACTCCAGTGCATTTGTATGTAACCAAAATACGTTAACCTAGAAGAAAATAAGAAGTAACAAAATTATTGTTCAGTAACAGCAAGTGAGAGCCCATGATTTACTGTCAGGAAGTCTTTGAAGTAGCGGAGTTTTTTAGGATATGAAATGTGCAAGAACACAATAAAAAGTAGGCTCAGTTCCTTGAAAGTGAGGGTCCCATGAGTTCAGCTTCATTTGCTGCCCTGGAAATACTCTGCTTCCACCTCTCCTGAATCAGGAATTAACCTTTGTACTTTTTGAATAATACAACCCAGGAAACTTCTCTTGCCCTGAAGGATACAGCAGAAAAAATAGTTAGGATCAATCATTACACAACGAAAGTCATATCCACCAACTCATGTAACAGTTAAACTTCTGTTGCCGGGAACAGGTTCTGCAGCTAATTTATTTCCAAGAATTTGCTGGGAACATCTGTTACTTAAAGTTAATATTGAGAGATACAGCACTGGGAATAGTTTATGGCAACAGTGGGGATCTGATAATAAACTCTTAAATGTGTTCCACAACAAGTTACTAAAACTTCCCTGGCTGTATGGCCGGGAAAATTTGCCACCCATATCATAGTAAAATATACAGTGGTAGAGTGATCTGCTCAAGCCTACATTTTAGTTACTTGTCTTACTTTTCCCAAGAAAAGAGGACTCTCATCATTCACTTAGCTGACTGGATCTTCAGGAGAAAGAGCCACTCTGGATACTAGGGTTAGAATGTTCAAGTCAGTGTAGCTGGAAAAGTGGCATGGAACTAAGTCTAGTGGTCTTTCCTAGAGCAAGAGGACTTTCTGTTCTTTTGGGGTCTTGACGACTATTCTTTTATTAGGACAGGAAGGCAGATAGTTGCTTACTTGGACCCACTGCTGCCCATGTTATTTGACAGAATGGCCCTTGGGTAGGATAACAGCAAGGCATGGAAAGGATTTGCTATTGAACCTACTGTAAAGGAAGGAGCTAGGGTATACCCCGGAGTTGCATAATCCTTTTCATTCTTCTCATTTCCGGCAATGCTGTGCTTCTGCCAGGTAGTTTATTTGAAGCATATGGTCACCGGAAAGCTGTTGACTAATAGTGTTTTCCTAACTGTGGTTGCTTTCAAAAAGTAGAGCACCAAACTCCTGCCTCGATACTGGTAAATGTATTGGAGTTTACAGCATATTGTTCATGGAATTATTTTTATTTTGATCTTTCAGAAAAGAAAACCAGTAGGAGAATGAAATTAATATATTGAAGGAGATTCAAGTTTAAAAGATATTTACCAATAGTTATATATGCTTAGGTTAATATTAAAAGACTGCTGATTTACATATATTTACATAGGCAATATATTTGCATGCACATATATGAAGTCTCCAGTGCTCTTTTAAGTACCTCTATCTTTGTGAACTACCCTCTGAACTTTCAGAAGGAGCCTTGCCCATTTGTCAAATGCAGATTATAAAGCTCTGCTCTGTGAGATGAAAGACAAGCTGTTGTAAGCATGCCATAAGGTCTAAATAAGCAGGACTGCCTTGGCCAGTGGGCCTGATTTTCTCTTGCCTTAGGTATATGTCATATTCAAAGAATCTTTGGTAGGAGGTTTGATGATAGGGACCACAGAGCTGTGGACCACTGTAATTTGCTGTCATTGAATCCTAGGATCAAAGCTTTTATCACATTTGTTTTAAAAATCTTAAAATTTAAACTTGTTTTACTTTTACCATTATACAGCATCAGGGTATAGAAGAATCTGATAGAATTTATGGATATAGATAGTGTTGTAGTTTGGAGTCTTGGGGTGCACAATTTGATACAGGATGCATAGTTTCTAGAATTACTTTCTAATAGTCACCCAAAGAATCGTATACAAAAGGAATGCAGGAAATCTGTCCACACACTAATGACCAAAAAATCCAGCTGAGGGCCTGAATCCCATGGTCATGTCCTACATGAGTCTAACTGGAGGCCAAGAGCCCATGACAGTGTCCCCCATAAGTCCAGCTAGAGACTTAGAGCCCAGGACAATGTCTCATGCGGTCCCGTTTCACAGATCTGCATTGGGAAGGCCCAAAGATCAGTGATGGAAGCTAGAAAGTCTGTGCCAGTGGGATGAAGGATCTGTGCCAGCAGCCTGAGTGATCTGTGCTGGAGCTAGGAAACAGTTCTTGAAGTAAGATCCAGAGTTCTCCCCAAAGGTGGCAGTCATCTTAAGTGACAGTGAGGTCCCGAGCTCCTCCAATGATAACAGCCAAGCTCCCATCAGGAAAGCCAGCACAACAAGCTTCTCCAGGAGACTGAGCAGTGCACCACCCTCCCCTCTAGAGCCAGGAAGTGATGCTCAAATGAGGACCAGAGCTCCCCACAAATGAACTGTAACCACTCTCAGGGACAGTAAGGTCCTGAGCTCCTCCAACAATAAGAACAGCCGAGTTCATCAGGAAATCCAGAAAAGCCACAGCTTCCTACAGCTTCCAACAGCTTCTAAACATTTTCTTCTCCAGTTCTGCCTCTTATACTGCCAGCAACAATCCTCAGGTGGGCCTCCCACACCCAGCACCATGCTGGTTCAGTTCAGCTGGGTGTTACAAGTTGACCACCAGTTGTCAACCCACCACAGGTATAATTGTTCTCATATGCTTCTCCTTTCTTACGGAATTTCAAATCAGACAATAACAATTTGATTCTTACATCTGCCATGGATGGACTTGAACATTAGGCAACTCAATTATTCTCTCTGCCACTTGGTTTTATTATCCACAAAGCATTCTTTATCTGAAATAATGCTTTTCTCCCTTTTTTCAGGTCCCCCTGCAATTCCAACTTTCTCTGATTCTAAAGGGTAAAGATTCTCAACATTGTGAACCAGGGTAACAACACAATTTGCTGTGCTTAATGCAAAATGAAAAGATGGGCTCCTTCATCTAAAATATCCTGAGTATTTCAGCAGAGCATTACACGGAGCAGGGGCCGCTGGGGGAGTGGGCTGCAGATACAGTGCACATGCCATGGCGTAGCTCTGCCGACTTTGGGAGCTTTTCTGAGATCAAGATTGTAGCTTCTCATGTTCTCCCTTCAGCAATACTGTATTAAAAAAAAAAAAATTAACTGAGGGCTCTCTAGCAAAAAATACCCAGGGCATAGTTTCAAGTTTCACTTCCTTTTTGGAAGAGAAGTTCTGACCTATAGGTAGGAAACATAGTACAGAGTTCTAATACTCTCTAGGCCCCCAAATTCTTAAAATTAAACATTACCTCTGCTACCGTACTTAGTTGTATTTAGTACCTTTTAATCTTGGCCATGTAAAGTCCCAAAGCCTAGATTTCTCTGCCTTTAAACTGGGAATAATAATAGGATTGTTGCAAGCAGTAGTGGTTTTTTTTTTTTTTTTTTTTTGCGGTACCGGGGATCGAACTCAGGACCCTGCACTTGCTAGGCAAGCGCTTATTCCACTGAGCTATATCCCCAGCCCTGTTGCAAGCAGTAAATCAGTATATCCTTGCACGGTTCCAGGGATGCAGCAGGCTCTTCAAATTAATAGCTCTTATGATTCTTTTTTATATGATTTTGTATAAACCTGAGGTTTTTCTTTTAGTTGTCTGCTGAGAGTCCCTTTTTACTTTTCCTTCCAGATGGAAGTTTTTGGAGTTGCTCCTTGCTGCATCTTTAAGCTGCGTCTGCAGCAGTTTCTGTGCTGTTTCTTTTTCTAATTTGCGCTCACTACTATGATGCTAAGTCGTACAATTTTTATAATTTTTCTGAATGTGAACACTGTCAGCGACGGAAGGTTAATAAAATATAAAAAACTGATAGACATCCTCACGCGGTGATGATAACAAGATGATGTATTGATAATATGTGTTGAGGTGCCAAGGTTAGAGGCATCATGGAAATTTTTGTTCATTTTTTAGCAATATTTAATACCCAAGGCTCCTTGAAGCTCTCTCTGAAAAATCCTATAAAGACATTTTCCATAGAGAACAGTGTCAGCTGAAATTTGCCTTGTCAGGCATCAAGCCTTAAATATTTGGTTAGAATAATCAGAGGTAATAAATACCGAAACTACTTAATAACTGGTATTAAGATAAATGTATTGCCAATCAGAGAGTGTCGGTGGTAGCCCATCAGAAAATGCTCTAGGGTTACTGCTAGGAAGGCCACACACATGATGGCAGTGTCCAATAATGTCAGGGGTATCTCTGCTTACTGTGATGCCTCTGAGCCACTCAACCTTCTACACCAGTTACATTTACAAAGCAGTGTAATATTATTTAGATGGATATGGAATTTGGGGATAAAGCAAAACTTTATTACCTGTCTAGCAATTGCTCTCCTGATCACTTTAGTATTTGGTGTCACCTACAAAAGTTACAGCCACTATTAACATAACATCACATGAGTCAAGAATTAAATTCAATGTGGATCCTGGAAAGAGTTACGTACAGTGTAGATTCATAAAAATCATAGAGGCCAGAGACAGTTAAGGACAAATTGGAAAATACATCGAGCCTACTAATGACTTATAATAGCAAGTTTCATTACATAAAGACTAATATAAGCACTGTGATGGTCACATTTTCAAAAAATAATTCTTTTGGATGGCATTGTCTCCTTGGTTACTCTTCCCCAAAACCATAACACTTTTCACCCTTTTTCCCCCACAAAAAATCTTCTGAGAACTTTTTGAAAGTTTTATAACTGATAAGTTTCCCCAGTTGCACAAGGCCTAAACAGCATGATAAATGAAAGTTTCTTTGAAGAAAAAAAAATAATGAACCACACAAAATCAGAGTAAAAGTTATGTTGAGAAGACTTTCCCAAATTAAATGGATGGCAGACTGCTCTTTTTCTTTTTACTTGTTCCAAATATAAAGACTGACTCATGCTTCTCTAGACAAAGTTGTTTCTTTTTTTTTAAAGTCTTGTTTTGGACACCATCGCCATTGATTATAATTGGGAGGAAACCCAGGGTGACAGGACACTGGTGCTTTTCGCACCTGTGTAAACAAACCCTGCCCCCTACAGGTCAGCATCGTCATCCTCTGTCTTCCAGTCAAGACATTTTCTTTCTACACTGCCTCTCTGTATTCACAAAACAATCAATCAATCAGTCAGTGTTACTGGCTTGTGTCTAGATGTCCCCCACAAAGCCTCTTGAAGTCAGAGGTGGGGCTTTTTCTGAGAGGGCTGGATCTACAGTATGTGAATGATTCACGGTGCAGTGTTGGGATGAAGGGTGTGATTACTAAATTGGCCCACTAATTGCTTTGGCATCACCCTTGTCTTGATTACATTTTTCTTGTTTTTTTTTTTTTTTTTTTGGCGGTACTGGGGATCGAACTCAGGACCCTGCGCTTGCTAGGCAGGCGCTTATTCCACTGAGCTATATCCCCAGCCCCCTACATTTTTCTTGTTGCTGAGACAAAATACTCAACACCCAAAATGAAGGAAGGAAAGGTTTATTTAGCTTACAGTTTGCGGAGATTTCAGTTCATACTTGGCTGGTTCTGAGGCACAGTGGCATATGACAGAGGGCAACAGCTCATGGCGGCAGTACACAGCAAAGCAACAAGCGCAAGAAGAGAGGGTTGGCAGCAGGAATGCAGCCAGCAGCCTCTTTCTCTTCCTTCATATACAAACTATATGCCCTAGGGTATAGCTCTGACACCCATAATCCCAGCATGGGATCATGGATCAGTCATAAACTCTAAAAGCCACCCATAACTGCATGAGGATTTGGGGCGACATGCAGGCACAAACCATAACAACCCCTAATCCCCAGGAGCCTAGACAGAGTACAAAAAGGGCAGAAAGACACTACTAAGGTTCCTTGTTGCTTTTGTTACCTTGTGGGCACCATGAGTTGTGTCCTCTGTGATGCCCCTTTGCCAAGCCACCCTTCCTTGTAGCCAGTCAATGATGCACTGAAACCTCTACAAACTGTGAACTAAATATAACTTTTCCCCTTTAACACCGGGCGTTGGATATTTTGTCTTAGCAACAAGAAAAGTAACTAAGGTAATCAATCAGTCAGTCTATCCAGATTCAGGATGTAATGTAGTGTGTTCTGTCCATGTGAGCGTAGAGAAATATGGTGAGGAGTTGGGATACAGTGCGAGCAACCAGGGTGTTTATCACAAAAGTTTACAGAATGTGGTTCTCAACCCGTGTCCCTTAGAACCGCAGCATCAGCACCATTTTTGGCAACTCTGTTAGAATCACAAGTTCTTGAAGGCTACCTCAGTCTTTCCAGACCAGAAACACTGAGTGAGGCCCAGCAGGCTGTGGTTAATGAAACACTCCCAGGGGTTCTGGTGTGGGCTTAGAACACTGCTTTGATGAAGATCTGATTTGATGGTAGGAGAAAAAGACAAATCCAGGAAGAACTGCAACTAGCATGTTTGTTTATGAGAAGCGACCACTCTAATGGATTATAGCTACAAAGGGCACCTTTCCTGGGTTTTAGGTAGTTGAGAAATTTTAATTTTATTTCTCTGGATTACAACTATTTTTTACAACCTGAATTATTTGTTTCAAGGGAATCCTGGGCATAAATTGCTCAATATTGCTCTTTCCACACAGATTTGAAAGAATTTATGTAGATTACTAAACTGGTTTTCCATTTAAAAGGTACTTTATCTACCCTTTTGGAAACATTTTTCCATTTTCATACATTTGTCTCAATTTAATTTGATCTGGTAAATTTTGCTGAAGGACTGGAATTCACCTTTCCTGCCTGATAGTTTTGACAACCTATGGTGTGGACTTTTAATTTTGAACATTATATTTGGTAAAAATCAACCACAGAAGTTTTAAAGCATTGCTGGGAAACTTTAGGTCTCACTACAATTTGCATATTGCATAATTCAATTTTGCTCTCAATCTCCCAGCGTAGCTTCCCCTGTCAGAGGAGGAACATTGCTACTGGACTCTCTGAGTTTGCAGATCACCTCATACATTTTGCATTGTTTACTCATCATGTCTGAAAGCATGCTGCCCTTCCCTTCCTTCTTTTCTGGTCGCTCATCTCCTTACCCACTCATCTTTCTTTTATTCCCCTCTTTACTTTTTTCTTCTAAAACACACTTTCTCTTTCTTATGTATCAGAAAAGGGCTATGGTTTCACTTAAAAATAAAAATTGAACTTGGATAAATCACTTGGTATTCAGCCTTCACTGTTTAGTTATGTCTCATTACTGAGATTTGTTTTTCACACCGGACATCAGATCTTCAGTGCTTGTTTTTAATGTTGACATGAGACTAAGAGAAATAATCTACTTAAATAAGGCTGAGTCTCAATAAATGAAAAACATACCTAGCAGGTGAGTTGTAATTCATCTGTTTTCAGAGTTAAATCATATTGTATTGTATTAAAATGCCGCAATTTATCTATCCATTTATAGGGGAAAATATGTTTTGATTGATTCAAGTTGTGATTAATGTAACATAGCAAACAGTAATGTGCACATCTCTTTTGATGCATATATGCAAGGTTTTACTAAAGCAAGTAACTGGAATTAGATTTTTTGTGTACTACTCTGTAGGCATCTTTTCTAGATAGTGCCAGATTGATTTCCAAATGTTAATGTACTTGTAACACTTTCACTAGGGGTATGTAGGATCTCCTTTTGCTCCACATTTTTAGTTGTAATTGGTACTGTTAATTCTTGCCAATTCAGTAAGTGGTAACTGTGCTTCCTGCACTTTCATTTTGCATTCGAGTAATTACCAGGGAGACGGATCATATGTAACTATACTGAGGGTCCATTTGTGTTTCCCTTTTGGGGAGCAATGCTTGTCTATATCTTTTTTCAAAAGTTTCTATAGTGTTTGTATTTGTTGATTTTCAGGAGTCTGATGTATTTTGAAATCTCAGTGTTTTCCTTTCTGAGTGCTATGCATTGGAGATGAGTGCTCCCAGTGTTCGGCATGGCCTGTTCAAATTTTAAGGTTCATCTTTTCCTAGGTCTGAAAGTATCTTGGAATCGTTTTCTTATTTGTTTACATGGTGTTGTGTGTGTGTGTGTGTGTGTGTGTGTGTGTGTGTGCGCGCATGTAGTGATCTTCAGCTGGTGGAACCACTCATCCCATCACTGTTTAAAACTACTTCATCGCTTTCACACTTATCTGTGTTGGCCCTGTCAGATGAGTTCCCGCGAGAGTGTGTGTCTGTTTCTGGGGTCTCAGCTTATGTCCACTGGATTTCTGCTGCAACTCCACAGTGTCTTACTTAGTTCATACTTACCATCAATGTTGATATCTGACAGGTAGTATGCGTTACTTCATCATATTCTATTTCTGAATTATCTTGAATACTTGCTCATGACTTTCTACATTAAGATACATGAAAACCTTAACTATTTATAAACAAGTTAACATGCTTCAAAACAACCTACTGCATACAGTAAACATATGCAATTTATGAAATTTATTTATAGATAATATATAGAATTTTTAAAATTATTTTTAAGTAAAAACATGTAGTTACACATACATACATATCACATAATTTTTCTTAGGTTTGCACTGCATAGATAGAGAATTTTGAGATTTGTGCTATTTAATCTTCCAATCATCAAAGAAAAATGTCCATTTATTGAAGTGTCAATTTACTATCTTCTTTCTTCATTAATTATTTCTGTGGAGTCAGCAGTGAATTTTCGGGTTTACTTGATGGCATCAATCCAGTATTTGAGCATTTTTCAATAAAGACTTAATACTTATTTCAGGATATCTAGCTCAGCACCCTATCAGAAGTACAGGACTCGCATAGAGTATTTTTACATGCAGCTTTCTATTTAAGTATGGGCAATCATTTTGAGTTTTTTTCCCACTGTCAATTTATATATGAGTATTAATGCTTATGAAAAATACCTATCTGTTTATGTTATAGGTGAGAAAATGCTAATCAGTGAGAAAGTCCATTTTTGGTCAGGAAGAATTATACCAAATGGTTCTGAAGGAAATTTGGCTGCCATGGAAGACCAAAAGCTTTCAAAGAAATGCAACATTCCAGGTACATAATTTGTAACTATGGTCACTTTTCCATGTGAGTCAGTCAAATCCATCACTAGTAAGCACTGAAAGTCTACTTCTAAAAACCTTTATTGGAAAGTAAAAGAAGTATAAAATCCCAATTTTATAGAAATAGCTGTGTGTTGTGTACAGAAAAGCCACACTAACAGATTACAAAAAATATAATAAAGAGACAAAAAATGAATTGATAAGTGAGTGATATATGCAGCACACAAGGGACTGAAAGAGATGGGGTTGATGGGGTTGAGTCAGTCTGAAAAATATTCATGGAACAGAAAACAACTGAACAGATCCTGAGAGCAAAAGTAAAGGTGTGGGAGAGTTAGGGTCACTGGACTAAGACAAGTGTGGACATAAGAGAAATGTCAGCTCTTCGTTTTCCAATTGCATTTTTAAATATTTAATTTATGGCACTAAACTAGTTTAAATCAAGAGGGCAGTTCTACAAGTGTTAAAAATATCTAATAGTTTACTTGACTCAGTTTTTCTATAAAATGCTAGCAATTTGGTTGCTCATTTTCTTTAAAATACCAGTTTTAAAAATACAGGTTTTAAAAAACCCAGAGTCATTACTAATATTTTCTGAGAAAGGCCAAGAATGAATGAGTCTAAACATAAAAAATTGGCTTTAACATGGTGGAATATGTAGAAATTCTTATACTAGAAACATGAATATTTTAACGTGCATCTATTTTGCAAAGTAATTACATGCTTCCATTTTTAGTGGTTAAAACCATTCTTTGCCTTGCAAGCTTGAAAAAGCTCAAAGAATTCTTTCAACCAGTAGTTCTGGCAGTGGTCTACTTTTCCAATGTTATTTTTCACACAAACAAATTCAATTACAATTTAGCATTACAAAGTTATCAAAAACATTCTAAAAAATTGTTGATGATTGGCTAATTTAGTGTATTGATTTTCAATAGATGCATTTTTTATTTTATAGTATTATATTTTAATCAATTTAAGTAGTAGATAGTATGTAAAGCCTATATATATATATATATATATATATATATACATATATACATTTTTCATTTCAAAGAGAATTTAAGAAACAAAATAACAACATAAACAGAAACAAAACAACACAAAAGCAGTAAAATGATACAGGGTTTCAAAACAAAATGATAGGAATTAACAGTGGTTGTTATATTGCATATTGTTATCTTCAATGCAATTGCTCAGATTACCTGATGTAAGAATGTAAGATTGATCAAACTATTTTAAAGAGAATAGAAAAATTTGAAAAAATACTAGAAATGAATCAATTATTAAGACTTGCTAAACACTGAATTGTTAGTTTCACTATATCTAGAATATTAATTTGATATTTGGATATTTGATATTGCTTATGTCTTGAATATTATCTGAAAAGGAAAACATGAAATTAATATTCTAGGTATAATGAAGCTAACCAGTGTTTATAAAGTCTTTTTTTTTTTTTTTTTTGCGGTGCTGGGGATCGAACTCAGGACCCTGCGCTTGCTAGGCAGGTGCTTATTCCACTGAGCTATATCCCCAGCCCTATAAAGTCTTAATAATTGATTGAATCATTAATTTTGTTCCAAAGTTTGCTTTTGTGGAAATAAAACATAAAATAATAAGACATCAGTGCATGCTATTGAAGGTCATTTTCAGGGAAATGTATTAAATATGTTATCATCTAAGTGTTTAACATTTATTTAGTTTATATACCACCATGCCTTATGCTAAATTTATCTACAATCAAAATAACTTGATAGAAAATTTCCCTTTCTCATTACATGCAAAATGGATCAAATTTACCATTAAGTTTGAAGTAACTAGTATACTAAAGATCACAAAGCAAAATGAAAAACTTTTAGCCTATAGGAAAAATTGGTTGTTTCTTAGCTTGTCACCTCACTTTTGTTTTGCTTTGTTTTTGCTTACATATCAAGAACACCAAGACCCAAGTTTGCCTCACAATTGGCCAGATGCTCCTGCTCTTCCTGGTAATAATGTTTCCCAAGCAAGGAATCCATTCTGGAATGAGCTGTCTGCTTCCAACCCATTTTTGGATGACATAACTCAGCTAAGAAACAGCCAGAAGAGAGAGAATGTTTCCATCTTGAAGGAAGATCCTTTACTTTTTTTAAGAGAAGTAGAAACTGGGAATTCTTTTGATTCCTCAGGTGATGAACTCGACGTGCATAAGTTGCTCAGGGATTCCTCCTCAAGGAAATCAGGAAGATCTAAGAGTGTTTCAGAACTTCTCAGCCTTTTAGATGACGCTGCCTGTCCTCCTGACAGCACGCACAATTCTGACCAGTTCCTAGTTCAAGATTTAGAGTGGCTTCGAGATGACCGGGAAGCTTATAAAATGGCTTGGTTAAGTCAACGCCAGCTGGCCCGCTCCTGCCTCGATTTGAATACAATGAATCACAGTCCTGGATGGGCCCAGACACAGGTGGCAGAGATCATCACAGTTTGTAAATTAAATCACCAGGGAGGGTCTGTACAATTACCTGAATCAGACATCACTCTTCATGTTCCCCAGGGTCATGTAGCTGTGGGAGAGTTCCAAGAAGTCTCACTAAGGGCTTTTCTGGATCCTCCAAAAATGCTCAATCATGGTCTGTCCTGCACTGTAAGCCCTCTTTTGGAAATCACATTAAGCAACCTTAATACAATGGAAGCTATTTTGCTGGAGATGAAAATTGGGGCTGAAGTGAGAAAGGACCCTTTCAGCCAAGTCATGACAGAAATGGTGTGTTTATACAGCCTGGAAAAAGAAGGCCCTTTCAGAGCGCTAAACATCTGCTATACTTATAAGGACACAATCCAAGTCAAGCTAATGGACTTCAGTCAGGTGATGTATCTAGTGATCGCTGCACAGGCTAAAGCCGTTCAGTCCCCAGCTGCCACCATTTGGGACTGTATCCACAAAACCACCTCAGTTGGAATTTATGGACCCAAATATATCCACCCCAGCTTCACTGCTGTTTTCACTGTCTGTGGACACAGCTATATGCCAGGAAAGCTTACGGTCTCTGATATTAAGAAGGATGGGAAAAGCACCTCTCCAGTTGTATTTCAGCTCTGGGGGAAGCATTCGTTTTTACTGGACAAACCACAAGATTTAAGGGTTTCAGTTTTTTCATGTGATCCAGATTTTGAAATACAGATGGAGGGAGAAAGCAAAGAAATTAGACAGAGTCAGCTGGAAGCGGGTGAGGTAGTGCATCAGCACTTCTTAGTCTCTTCGGTGGACCACAGAGACACGCACTTGTTTGTTTTCCGGGTGCAGGTGGATACTCCCGACAGCAGAGCCGTCACACAGTTCTTTATCACTTCACCTGATCCAGCGCCAAACTTAAAAAGGCTCTCCAGTCCGCCAGGTTACTGGGAGAAGGAGAAAGAAGTCAGATCTGCTCCTTTACTGCCAGCGCTGCCTGTTAAGTATCCCATGTTCCAAGACAAAAACTTGAACTTTACCAACTACGGGGTGGCCCTAAAGACAGTGCTAAGACAAATCAAGCTTGACTACTTACTTGAATATTTCAAAGGGGACACAATAGCTCTTCTAGGAGAAGGTAAGATAAGAGCCATTGGTCAGTCCAAAGTGAAAGAATGGTATGTGGGAGTCCTCCAAGGTAAGGTCGGACTTGTGCACTGCAAAAATATCAAGGTGGTTTCTAAAGAACAATTAATGTCTATGTCTAACAGCATCTTCACAACCGGGAATCTTCTTGAACAAATTGCCCTGCCCTTTAAAAAGCTGACTTATATATACTCGGTTGTGTTGACCTTGGTGTCCGAAAAAGTATATGACTGGAAAGTTTTAGCTGATATCCTGGGTTACTCACATCTGTCACTGGAAGATTTTGATCGAATACAAGTGAATGAAGAATCAGAAAGGGTTTCTTATGTCGTAAAGAAGTTAAAGGAAGATTGCCATGCTGACAGAACTACAAGGAAGTTTCTCTATGAACTGATTGTGGTGAGTACTGCTGGATCATAGTAATTTATTCACCACGAACAATTTTATCAGCTTGACTAAACCAAACACATGAGAGGAGAAATTTCTAAAAACGGTCGCAAATACACTATAGCTATTTCAGAGCAAATATAGAGCTTTTCCTACAAGCTCACATAATGGGATTCTTAGATTTGTGATTCAGTTTTGATTTTCTCAGAAAATAGGTCCCCAAGGATCATCTTTTTAAGGGAAGATTAAATGTTCTGTTTGTGCAGGACCTAAAACTAGAGACATTTTCTCTTCCTCTCTCAAATACTTAGATAGAACTTAAAGGCTCAAAGAAGCTTTATAACATGAAAGTAAATAAGAACAAACTTAAGCAAAACTAACTTGGTCATTGCCAGAGGTCATTTTTCATTATTTTTTAAAAAAATTACCAATGTCCTATATTGTGGCAATTTAATTCCTCTTCTCTTTGCAATGTATCAAAACCAAGTAATGATATTGCTAATTCTATTCTTAATCTTCGCTTTCTAACAGTATTTTGAGGTTAACATTTTTCAGCTAGTAAATATTCATACCAGTGGGAGGCTTACGGGACAGTTATAAAGAATTGCTTTGTTATAAAAATTGAAATCCAATAATTTATAAAAGATAAAAAATTAAGAACATATTTCTAAAGACCACTTTTCTTTAAAAATGATAAAAATGTGAGCATATAAATAAAAATGATAGTTCACGCTTCCCGAATAATAGGCGATACTAAGAGCCAGCGACATAGGAGAGGACTGAGATTGATTACACAGGCGGGCATGTAGAGAGGAGTAAAGTACAAATCAAATTACAAAAGGAGGGCAAAAAGCTGGAGGGGGATTTTAATCTGTGATACTAAGAATAATTTATATATCCAAGAAATAAATATATAAAGCATTTCCTATACTTCGGTGTTTTTGATGATTCTACAGTGACGCTAAGAAGAGTGAAAATTAGAGCTCCAATGGCCAATTAGTAAGTGAGTATTTTTTATTGCTGCGGTTTCACTTAACTTGGACCTTTGGAGACTGAATGCTAGAAGCTGCTCTACCTGGTGAAAGCTACACATGCATTTTGCTCATTCACTTTTTACAGCTCATGTTCAGCATGTAGCCACAAAGGTTTAAATCAAAGCTGGCTTTCTTCAGTTCTGTCCAGTTGAAAAGAAGTTGTATTAGCCTAATATCAAGTAGTTAAGCCTGAGGATATATATATACTTGACACTCAGTAAAGTCAGCATCTGACATAATGCTTATATTTATTATACAGAATTACATGGTGGTACCTTCACCACGTCCATTTTTTTAATCATTAAGTAGAGAAATGGAGTAACTCATCTGAGGTCTTATTCTTTGTGGAGACTTATTTTAAACTTAGGTTCTATGACTTCATGTGGTGACTTATTTTGCTCAAAGGAGAACCTGAACTAGACAACCAGACAATGGTAAAGCCTTTGCACAGTCTGCTAAAAGCACGTCAGGAGCCCATTGGGTCAATACTGCCTCTCACTGAGGTCCTAACTGTCCAGGAAGAATACGTGGATTGGTGCAGTGTATGTATAAAAACCACAGGTGGTCCTTCTAATTATACACTTCCGTGGTAATAAACACTCTATGGATTTCAGTGGTTGCCTAACTTGGTCATTCATTTTTTACTTGTATGCTAATGCTAGATAAAGGTTCTGAGCAACATTAAATAATGAGGAGCAACTAACACTTTTATTTGGCTATTTGAACAAGGAAGGTATATATAAATAAAATTGTATATCTAAAAATATATTCAAAACAAAACAATCTGTATACTTGTTCAAGACATACCTGGTGAATGAAAATGCTCAGCTACCCAAAAGGAAGAAAGGTTCTGATGGTTTTCCATTTGGCCATTGACAAGACTGTTTTATCCTCAATATCCTGTGTTTTATATTTAATGCAATTACATCACTAGTGAGAGAGACCATTGGTTATTTTAAAATTCAGGAGCATCAGTAATTTTGTTCAAAGCAGGAAAGTCTTATTTTTATGCAATAGGAGTGCTTATAAGAAGTTTTAGATATTTTTTTTAGAGTGGGAGAAGTGCTGGAGATTGAACCCAGGGACTCATGCAGGCTAAGCATGCTCAAATTCTAGGAAATTATAAATCACATTTTGGAGAAAAAAATATAATGTTTGCCATCACCAACGATTTCACTCTATAGAGAAATCCTGTAACTAATCCTCTTGTAATGTAAGAAATTATTTTTTGTAAATCAACCTTGAATTGATAGATTATAGACTGTTGGAACCTCAGTACTTTGAGAAGTGTGTAGTTCACTCTATTCCTCATACAATTAAAGATACTAAGACACGTGATTCAGTGACTTATTCAGGATTGCATAATTAATCACTGATTTAGTCCTAAATCTCTTCAAATTCTGATTTAACTATGTCCACTATAGTGCTTGTTGAATTTGCTTAACAATAAATCAGTGACTTAAGCTTTAGAAAACTCAGTTATATGTGTCTTTTAAGAAAAGAATTCCAATTTCTAGAATATGTAATAAAACTATTAATTTAAAGAAGAAACATTTTTAATTATGACACATAATTACTGTCACAGGCTCTGCTGAAGATGGACTGCCAAGGGTTAGTAGCACATCTTATCCAAGAGGCTGTTATTTTGACTTCCGCTGTCAAGCTTGGAAAAGGCTGGAAGGAACTTGCTGAAAAGTTAGTAAGACTCACAAAGCAGCAAATGAAGGCATATGAAATTCCTCACCAAGGAAAAACTGGAGATGTGGCTGTTGAGGTGAGACTCTTTTTTAAATGTCTAATGCAGTAGTGACCAGATTCTGAACAAATGAAATGTGTAATCAAGCCTGTTTCACATTCATGGGCTAATTAGGGGAACATCCAGAGCCGCTAAATGAAATCACTACTTCTGTAAGTGATCAAAATTATCCAGAATATACACTGATCAGTCTTAAGGTATTAAGAGCCTTGAAAGTGTATATATGGTTGCCCTTGAATTTCATATTAACCGACCTCTGGTAAAATGATTTGGTGAAACTGGATGACTAATAGACAGGGATATAAAAACTTGAAACACAGATAAGCTGAATTCCGAAGGAAGGGAATTGGACTAAACCAAGGTGAAGGAGGAGGTATTAATAAAAAGTATCTGCAAGCCACAGACATTGACTTATTCGTTTGTCACAAACATTGCTGAACGGCAAGAAGGATTGAGAGGGTTGGTCATGGGAGAGCCCTGGTAGTGAACAACGGGGATGTCTAGCATTTACTATCACCCTCAAAGTGTTCAGACATTACAAACTATAGGTAACAAATATGGAATGAGAGAATGTAGCACAAAGTAAACTTTTGTAACATAAACATTTTGTTTTTTATATTTTAAATTTTCTTGGTACATGTAGATTACATAGTGATCACATTCATCATAGGGAATTTGAACCTATACATAATATATCTAAGATTTTATTTTAAAGAAAATAACAATTACAAACAAACATTAAAAATGATACAGAATTTCAAAACAAGGTGATAGGAAGTCAATAATGGTTGTTATATTGTGTATTGTTATCTTCAGGTTAGATGTTCTAATTACTGAATATAAGAATATAAAATTGGTGAAAAAAATTAAGCATTACCTGTTCCTTTCAATAAACCAATAAAAATTAGTAGTACAATTATTTTAGCTATCTTGAGTGTATATATACTCAAGATAGCTAAAATAATATTCCCTTCTTTCTTTTATCCTTCCCCTAGCACTTTCTTGTCCTTTCACAATATTTATTGTACCTTTCAGATTTTATTTACTCTTTCAGGTTCTTATACTAGGGACACAATACAATGTTTACACATGGGAGACTGATTTATTTCACTTATGAGTATAGTCTCTAGTTGCATCCATTTACCTATAAAAGCCCCAAGTTTATCTTTCTTTGTAGCTGAGTAATGATCCCTTGTATAAAAGTACCACATCTTGCTGGGGTTATAGCTCAGTGGAATAAGTGCCTGCCTGGCAAGCGCAAGGTCCTGAGTTCAATATCCAGTACTGCAAAATAAATAAGTAAATAAAAATACCACATCTTTTTTATCCATTGCTCACTTGATGGGCATTTGGGTTAATTCCAAGATTTATCTATAGATTTATCTATGAAAATTGTGCTGCTATAAACAGGGGTGCACATATATCGCTGTGATGTGATGTTTTCAGTTCTTCTGGGAAAATACCCAGAAAGGCATATCTGGGTTGAATGGGACCTCTAACCCTAGTTTTTCGAGGAATCTCCACACTGATTTCCACTGTTGTTGTACCAGTCTACAGTCCCACCAACAGATGAGAAGTATTCCTTTTTCCCCACATCCATGCCAGCATTTGTTATCGGTTGATTTCTTGATGATAGCCATTCTTCCTGGGGTGAGATGGAATCTCAGTGTTGTTTTAATTTGCATTTCTTGAATTATGTTGAACATTTTTTCATGTTTATTTACCGTTTATATTTCTTCATCTGTGACGTGTGTATTTGTCTCATGTTTGGATTGGGTCTTTGAATTTTGGGAGACTGATGTTTTTATTTCTTTATATGTTCTAGATAGAAGTCCTTTCTCCAAGGGACAGTCAGCTAAATTTCTTCCCAGTTCATGGTTGTTTTTTTTGTTTGTTTGTTTGTTTTTTACTCTGTTGGTGATTTCTCTAGATGTGCAAAAACTTCTAGTAAGATGAGATTCCAGTTGTTGATTCTTTGAAGTATTTCTCGTGCAGTTTGGCTTTTGTTCATGAACTCTCTGCCGACCTGTGTATGTAATAGATCTTGATTCTCCTTCCCCCATCTCCTCCCCCTTTAACCCTCCTCCCCTTCTTATTTATAAAAGCTTTGTTTCCACTTTCCCTCCCATTCTCTTTTTTTGTTTTCCCTCCCTTTTCCCCTCCATTGTTCCACTTCCAATTTAAACACTTTTCTTACCATTTCCCAATGTATATTTTACATTTTTTTTATTTCTAAGAGAAAAAAACAATAAAAACAATGACACAATTTCAAAACTAGAGAGTAGGAGAGTGAGTAACAATGGTTAGTACATTACTTATTGTTGTCTTCAAAGCAGTTGCAAGACATACGCATGAAAAATTGATCAAGCAATATAAGCACAAACCTTTCTTTTCAATGAACTAATAGAAATTAGTAGTATAGCTATCTTAACTATATTATGTTTATACACACACACACACACACACACACACACACACACACACACACATATATACTTTTCCTTTTCCCTTCTTTCTCCTTTCTGCAATCCCAGTTGTTCTTTACTTTTGAGTGGTTTCTTCCCATTTCTTAATATCTATCGTGCATCTTGGATCTTATTTACTATTTCAGCTTCTTATACTAGGGAGACGATACAATGTTTACACATGTTGATCTGATTTATTTCATTTATGAGTATGGTCTCAAGTTGCATCTATTTATCTATAAAAGTCTCCAGTTTATCCTTCTTTACAGCTGAGTAGTACTCCATTTTATAAAAATGCAACTTTTTAAAATTCATTTCTTGGTTAATGGGAATGTGGGTTGTTCCAAGATTTAGCTATGAAAAATTGTGCTGCTATAAACATGTGTGGACATATATCACTGTGGTATAATGTTTTTAATTATTCTGGGAAAATACCCAGAAGTGGAATAGCTGGACAGAAAGGGACCTCTAATCTTAGTTCTTTTTAGGGCTCTACACACTGATTTCCACAGTGGTTGCGCCAGTCTACACTCCCAACAACAATGAAGCAGGGATCCTTTTTCCCCACAGCCTCTCCAACATTTGCTGATTGACTTCCTGATGATAGTCATTCTTTCTGGAGTGAGATGAATCTGTATTGCTTTAATTTGCACCTCTTGAATGACCAGTGATGCTGAAAAGTTTTTCATATATTTCTTTGCTATCTGTATTTCTTCATTTGAGAAGAGTGTATTCAACTCACATGCCCATTTTGGTTTGGGTCTTTAATTGGGGGAGGGAGCTTACTTTTTTAGTTCTTTGTATGTTCTAGATAGAAGTCTGTTGTCTGAGGACAATTTTTTCCCAACTTGTGGGTTTTCTTTTTACTCTCTTGGTGATTTCTCCAGGTGTGCAAAAACTTTATAATAAGATGAGATCCTGGTTGTTGATTCTTTGAAGTGCAGTTTGGTTTTTGTTTATGAACTCTCTGCCTACCCCAACATCTTCAAGATTTTTACCTACTTTCTCCTCCAGTACATTTAGTGTTTCTGCGTTAGTGTTTAGATCTTTGATCCATTTTGACTTTAGTGCATGGTGGTAGACATGGGCCTAGTTTTTATCTTTGGCATGTGGAAAGCCAGTTTTTCTAGCACTATTTTTTTTAAAGAGGTTACCTTTCTTCCAGGGAACATATTTGGCCCCTTTCTCAAAGATAAGGTGCTGAGTGTGTTTATAGCTGTGTCTCCATCTTATAACTTGTTCTATTGATCTTCAGGTCTGTTTTTTGCCAGTACCATGCTGATTTTATCACAGTAGCTTTGGAGTATAATTTCAAGTCATGGATTGTGATCCCTCCTGCTTTGCCTTTGTCACCCAAAATTGCTTTTGCTTTTGTAGGTTTCTTCTGGTTCCAGATGAATTTTAGGAATGTTTTCTCTACATCTGTGAGGTATACTAGTGGTATTTTATTTGGGATTGCATTAAGTCTGGACAATAGTTTTGGGGGTATGGCCATTTTCACTCTGTTGTCTCTTCCTACCAGGAGTATCTTTCTACTTCCTGAAATCCTCTTTGATCTTTTTGTTTTGAGAATATTGTAATTTTAAATTTATAGATCTTTTATTTCTTTTGTTAGATTGATTCCTAAGTGTTTCATCTTTTTAAATGCTATTGTGAAAGATGTGGTTTCCCTAATTTCTCTCTCGATGTGTTTGTTGTTTGTGTATAGGAATGCTATTGATTTTTGACTTTGTATCCAGCTATGCTATTGAATTCAGTTATTAAATCTAGAAGTACTTTGTTGGGGTCATCTGTGAATAATGATAATTTAGCTGCTTTCTTGTCTAATTACACTGGCTAATGTTTCCAGATCTATATTGAATAGGAGTGATGAAAGTGTATATCCTTGTCTTATTTCTGATTTTACCGTCAATACTTTCAGTTTTTGTCCATTTAGTATGATGTTGGCTGTTGGTTTCTCATAGATGTCTTTTATCAGGTTGAGATAAAGACCATCTATTCCAATTTTTTGTAGGGGTTTTTATTCTGAATGAGCGTCGAACTTTGTCAAAACTTTTTCCTCATCTAGTGAGGTGATAAGGTGATTTTTGTCTTTGGCTCTATTAATATGGTGAAATACATGTATTGATTAGCATGTATTGAACCATTCCTGCATTTCTGGGATAAATCAGTAATGGTGTAAAATATTCTTGGTAATGCTGCATTCTGTTTGCTAGTATCTTATTGAGTAGTTTTGCATCTATATTCATTAGGGAGATTGGCTTATAGTTTTGGTTGATACTTTTTCTAGTTTTGGTATCAGGGTAATACTTTCCTCCAGGAGTGAGTTAGGGGCATTGCTTCTCTTTCAATTTTATTAAAGAGTTTGAGGAGTATTGGCATTAAATATCAAAATTTCTTGTAGAATTCAGCAGCAAACAATTTATAATATGGGCTTTTATTTGTTGGTAAGTTTTGAATTATATTTTCAATCTCATTAATTAATATTGGATTATTCAGAATTTTTATATCTTATTGATTCAGCTTTAGTGATTCATATATATCTAGGAATCTGTCCATTTTTTCTGTTTTCCATCCTATGAGAGAAAGATTTTTCAAAGTAGGTATTGATTATCCTCTGATTTCCACAGGATCTGTAGTCATTCACCCTTATCACTCCTCAGTGCATGGATTTGAGTCTTTTCTTCCCTTTGTTATAAGGTTGGCTAAGGGGTAATCAATTTTACTTATTCTTTCAAACAACCAACTCTTCGATTTGTTAATTCTTTGTATTGTTTTCTTAGTCTCCATTGCATTAATTTCTGCTCTGATCTTTATAATTTCCTCCTTTGTGTGGGTTTGGGGCTTGTCTTGCTTTCTTTCCTTCTAGAAGCTTGAGGTGCAACATTAGGTTGTTTATTTGTGCTCATTTTCTTTTCCTGATGTGAGGATTCATGACCATAAATTGCCCTCTTAGGACTGCTTTCCTTGTGTTCCGTAAGTTCTCTAGTGTTGTGTGTGTTTACTCACTTGAAAGTTTAAATTCAAAAAGCAGTTGAAAGAGAGAAAGTGTGTCAATAGATGAAAATGAAAAATATAGGTAAGAAATCTAAACAGTGATAAAAAAATGAAGAAAGAGAAGGAGAGCAGAAAACAAAGGAATAAAAGAAGAAAGAAAAAAGTAGACCCCCGTGGGCTGGGGATATAGCTCAGTGGAATAAGCACCTGCCTGGCAAACACAAGGTACTGAGTTTGATCCCCAGTACCGCAAAACAAAAAACAAAAAACAACAACAACCAAAAAAACCCCCCAAAAAACAAAAAGTAGACCACCAGAGAACAAGAAGAAAAAAGAAAAAAAATCCAAAACCAAAAATAACCACAAAATGCAAGACAAAACTAGAAGACTTCCAACCAGACAGGAAAGGGATAACCAATCAGGCAAACAAGGGAGAATATAAGTAGTAAAACCTGTAGTGTTTACAGTTCTGTGACAGTGTGTCTAGTCAGACCCCAGAAATGTGCTGTGTACTCCAGCCAAGTTTTCCATGGGAATTGTGCTGGGTATGGAGCTGATCTTGGCCTCTGGGTGTGGGTGCTGGGACCAGTTTTCTGTTGGTGGAATTCTCCAGAGCCCAATTGCTGGCTCCTTGCTGCTGCTTCAGATACTTCCACTTTGCTGTTCTTGCTGACTACTCCATATTCGTGGGACCTACTGGATTCTGGTGACTCCATCTGCCAAAGGCATCTATGCACCTATATATCTGGGCCTGTCCTGTCCCGCTCTTATGAGTTCTGGATGGTACTTTACTATACATTCTGGTCCTTGTTTACACTTTCAGTTTCTCACACTAGAGAAACAATGCAGTATTTAAATATGTATGTCCAATTTATTTCACTTATGGGTATGGTTGCTAGTTGCCTCCATTTATTTATAAGTGCCTCAAGTTTATCCTTTTTTATAGCAGAGTAGTATTCCATTGTATGAAAATACCACATCTTCTTTACCTATTCATTCATTGATGGGCATTTGGGCTGTTTCCAGGATTTAGCTATTATAAATTGTGTTTCCATAAGCATAGATATGCATATATTGCTGTGGTATGATGCTTTTAATTATTTCAGTAAGATACTACAGATGGGAATAGCTAGTTCAAAGCAGACCTCTAGTTTTAGTTTTTTGAGGAATCTCCACACTGATTTCTGCAGTGGTTGTACTGGTCTACATTACCAGTAATAGTGGAGAAGGGGAACTTTTTTCCACACAGCCCTTGAAGCATTTGTTATTGATTGATTTCTTGGATGATGGCCATTCTTTCTGGAGTGAGATGGAATTTCAGTGTTGTTTTAATTTGCATCTCTCAAAAGGCCAATGATGTTGAACATTTTTCCATATATTTAATTGGCATCTGTGCTTCTTTGTCTGAGAAGCATCTATTCATTTCAGATGCCCATTTTTGGACTGGACCTTTACATTTGGGGGAATGATTTTATTGAGTTCTTTATATATTCTAGATATTAATCCTTTTCTGAGGAATAACAGGCAAAAAGGTTTTCTACTCTGTGAACTGTATGTTTACTCTGGTGGTGATTTCTTTTGCTTTTTAATAAGATGAGATCCCACTTGTTGATTCATTATATCATTTCCTGTGAATTAGGGTTTTGTTCCTAAAGTCTTTGCCTACATCTATATCTTGAGGAGTTCTATCTATCCTATGTTTCAATAGATTCTGGGTTTCTGTTTTAATATTTAGGTCTTCCATCCATTTCAACTTTAATTTAGTGCATGATGAAAGATACAGGTCTAGGTTTAATCTGCAGCATGTGGAAAGCCAGGTTTTCCATCATCATTTTTTAAAGAGGCTATCTTTCGTCCAGTGGTTTATGGCCCCTTTGTAAAAATAAGGTGTCTGAGTGTGTTTGGAGTTATTTGTTTCCTCTAATCTGTTCCACTGATCCTATTGTTTCTCAGGATTTTTTTTGTGTGAGTACCATGTTGTTTTTTTTTTTAATCTCTGTTAGATTTATGGTATTTTTTTATTTTGAAGAAAATTTAAAAATAACAAAATAACAACATATAAAAAACAAAACAGAGCAAAAACAATAAAAATGATACACAGTTTCAGAACAAAATGATAGGAATTAACAGTGGTTGTTATATTCCATATTGTTTTCTTTACTGAAGTTGCTCAGATTGTCAGATGTAAGAATGCAAGATTGATCAAACCATTAAAGAGAAGGAAAAAATAATTTAGAAAAATAGAAATGATACAGATCTTCACTAGACAAGATGGTAGGAATTCACCAATGGTTGTTATATTTCATATTGTTGTCTTCAAATTAGTTGTCCAGATTACCAGATATAAGCATAAAAACTGGTCAAAAAATTTAAGCATTAACTGTTCCTTTCAATAAACATCAGCAGTACAATCATCCCAGCTGTCCTTCTATATACATGGATAGTTTTGCCCCTTCTTTCTTTCTTCTACTCCTTTCCTTCATCCCAGCTGTTCCTTCCTTTGAATGATTTCTTTCCCTTTCATAGTGTCTATTGTACATTTTGGGTTTTATTTAGTCTCCCATGCACTATACTAAAGGTGAAATTGATCAAAGATCTCTATATTAAAACAGAAACACTAAATCTACTGGAAGAGAAAGTAGGCAGAAATCTTGAAGATATAGGGGTAGGCAGAGGGTTCCTGAACAAAAGCCCAACTGCATGGGAAATACTTCAAATAATCAGCAAATGGGATCTCATTTTATTCAAAAATTTTTGCACATCAAAAAAAATCACCAGCAGAGTTAAAAGAAAACCCATGAATTGGGATAAAATTTTAGCCCACTGTCCCTCAGACAAAGGACTTCTATTTAGAACATAAAAAGAATTTTTAAAAAACCAGGCCCCCCAAATTTGTAGTATAATGTTAAGTCAGAGGCCGTGGTGCTCCCTGTCTTCCTTCTGCTGTCCAGAATACCCCTTGCTAGTTTAGGTCTCTTCTGGTTTCAGATGAATTTTAGGATTGTGTTTTCTAACTCTGGGAGGTTATGCCATTGGTATTTTCATTGAGATTGTATTATATCTAAACCTAATCCTAACTCAAACCCTAACCCTAACCCCAGCTCAATCCTAACCCTAAACCTAAGCCATCTGTGACATACCAACAACCAACATCATACTAAGTGGTCAAAAAACATAAATTTTAATTTGAAAATCAGGAACAAGACGAAGATATCTGCTATGACTACTCTTATTCATATTTCTTTTTTCTTTTTTTGGTACTGGGAATCAAACTCAGGACCTTGTACTTGCCAGGCAGGTGCTCATGCCACTGAGCTAAATTCTGGCCCCTCTACTCTTATTCAATATAGCTCTGGAAACGTTAGCCTGAAAAACTAGACAGGAGAAAGAAATAAAAGGAATAAGGATAGGAAAGGAAGAACTTAAATTATCATAATTTACAGATGATATCATACTCTACAGAGAAGACCCCCAAAACTCCACCCAAAGACTTCTAGATTTAACAACCAAGTTTAGCAGTGTAACTGGATACAAATTCAGTGCTCAAAAATCAATAACATTCCTGTACAGAGATAAATTCACTGAGACAGGAAGGAAACCCCACGTTTCACAATAGCATTGAAAAAAAAAATGAATCTAATGAAGGAAGTAAAAGAATTTTACATTGAAATCTACAATACTCTTGAGTGTGATAGCGCATGCCTCTAATCCCAGAACTTGGGGGGCTGAGGCAGGAGGATCATTGTGAGTTTGAGACCATCCTGGGCTACAAAGTGAGCTCAGGGCCAGCCTAAACTGCATAGCGAGACCCTGTCAGGAAAAAAAGAAGAAAAAGGAAAACTGCAATACTCTGAAAACAGAGAGTGAAGAGAATCCTATTGTTTTGATCACTATTACAATAAATATATTGTTATGCACAAGTTAAGGATTTTTTCCTGATTACCATAAAACAATGTGAGTCTACTTTTACTGAATTAAATTTAAAAAATTCAGGATGAACACATGCAGAATGTTCTGTATCTTTTACATGAGTGTATTAGCAAAACATTCTTCCTCTTACTAGAGGATAACTGTAGGAGCAGAGCTATGTTCTCAGCATCCATTTTGGGCATTGAACTATGCATCATTGTTGGAAGATTTTTCTTACTGTGAAGCGAGTGTTCCAGCTGGGTGACTAAGACGGAGCAATCTTTCCATGCAGAGTAAAGAGTCAAACCAAGTCAGCTGAATCCCGCAGCTGCAGGGAGTGTCAGCAGGCTGGCCTCTGAGTTCTCAGAGCTGGCTCTCTGTCAAGGACTCCTTATGCTGGGAGTAGCTGAGAACTAATGAATTACGGCCGCTCACAGACTACCTTTCTCTCTATAAACTTAAAGTGCATTTCAACCTAGAATGAGCATCACATGCAATCTGCAAAATGGACCCAAGTGTCTACTGAGTGAGCCAAAATATCAGAAACCTTTAAGAAAGAGAAAAAGAACAGTGCCGTGGGAAATGTGCTGTACCTAACACGTCAGCTAATTTAAAGAGTTGTCTAATTGAAAGTACAACTTTTTGTCTTAGGAAGGCCCTGTTTTCAATCTTTTGTTGAGAGTTGCTGGAGTTACTTATTCTGTCATCCTCCTTAACCATCTGGCTTCTCTCTAATTGTGTTTATAGCTTTTTTTTTTTTTGCCCAAATCTTGATGAAGGCCAACAAACTTTTCCATTATTTACTTTTGCATAGACCAATTCATACATGACTAAGTCTATGCCTGAGGCTGGTAAATACTCAGAAGCATAAAAGAAAGCCCCTTCATACTTTTCTAGGGACTGTAGTTCAGTTTACTGTGATTTATAGTAGCAGTCACAACTCAGATCCATTCTAAATAACCTATAGGAACTCTTTTCTGCTAGGCCCCTTAAACTGCAGGTTAAATATAGGCTAATTTCCATCTCCCTAAAAATACAAATGTTCAATTTGATTTTTTTATTCCTCTGTGAAAAGATTTGATTCTTGTTTACAAATCCAGCCTTAGTTTGAAAACACGCTGGTATTAGCTCTAAGCAATAGGTGTAGAGCAAGGGAGGTGGCATTGAGACCAAGAGTCACTTGGTCTCCAAAACAAACTGCTGGTTTTGTTTTCTTCACCTCACCTGCTCAGCGGCCCCTCACTTTTTTATCCCTTTCAGTTTCTTTGTCTTCCTTCTGTTCTATTTTTATGGTATTGAATAGACAATAACCTGTCACATGTACCTGGTGCTGTTCCAGGAATACCACAAAAATTAAGATATTTCTCTGTTTTTGAACAGATTTCCTTCATGACTTTTAGTTTATATTCCCACCCTCGGGTTCTTACACCAGTGATATAATACGTTGCCTGCACATGTATCGCTGATTTATTTCACTTATGAGTATGGACTCCAGTTTTGTCCACTTGCCTACAAAGTTCCCAAAATTGTCTTTCTTTATAGCTGAATAATATTCCATTG
>PVLD010016624.1:0-44381 GCA_004027595.1 Dinomys branickii | reverse complement strand
TGCAGAGCAGGAGCTGAGTTGTGGGTGAGCAAGCAAAGCTTTATCTCTATTTACAGCTGTTCCCCCACAGTTCTCATTACTGCCTTAGCTCTGCTTTCTGTTAAATCAATAGCAGCAGCATTAGATTCTCATAAGAGTGCAAACCCTACTGTGAACTGTGTGTGCAAGGGATCTGGGTTTCAGACTCCTTATGTGAATCTAATGCCTGATTATCTGAGGTGGAGCTGAGGTGGTAATGCTAGCTCTGGGAACCATCTGCAAATACAAATTAGCACTGGCAGAGAGATTTGACTACACAAAAACCATAGTAAATAAATTATTTGCAAAACTCCATCAGTGAGTGGCAAATAATAAGCAGCATCTGGTAGCAGTTTTAATAGTGACAAGTGAGTCATCATTCAGTTGTACAGCTGCATTTGGTGGCAGGTATTTATGTAAAATCCAACACTTACTTCAGTCCACAGATGGGTTGCCCATTATGTTGTTTACCACTTCCGTTTATACATCTTTCCTGCACTGTGCACTTACCTCAGTAAACCTACAGGCTAACCCTAGCCAAAATGAGTAACAACATCACTGGAAAGCTTCATGAGAGAGCAGAAGGTTCTAAGACTGCCAACAGAAAAAAGACTGCATTTAAAATACCACTTCAATTATTAGTTCATTGCAATGGTTGATTCACATTCTCCAAGCCACGCTACAGTGTGTGTTGAATAGCACATATTGTAGCCAACAAAGCCCTGTGACCTTCAGAATGCTTCACCATATGGAAACCAGACACCCTACATTAAAAGACAAGCCCTTGAAGCTGTTCAAATGAAAAAAAAATACAAACAGGAACAATTATTGAAGGCCACCACTTCACTAAATGTGTCCGCACTGAGAGCATCATTCTCAGTAGATAATTACATTGCTACAGCTAAGTCCTTTACAGCTGATAAACAGCTGATCCTGCTTGCTGCTAAGGACAGTTGTTGTACCTAAATTTTATGAAAAACAAGTGCAAGGGTAGCACAGTCCTCTTTCACTTAGCACTGTGACTAGACAAACTGATGCAATATCAGAGGATATTGAGGCATAATTGTTAGAATTCATGAGTCACTATAGTAAATCCAGGTTGACAAGTCTGATATGACAAGGTAATAATGTTTGTTTTTGTTTGATACATTTCCAGGAGGACATACATAAGGAAATAGATGTATTTTATTGCCAGCCAATAGCACAACACAGAACTAGTCAAGTCTTTGAATGATTAACTATCAGAAAAACTGAAGTGGCCATTGTGTGTGTGTATGCACAGATAGAATGAGTCCTGTGACTGGACAGCTTTCTGGTTCCACTGCTCAGTTTTAAGGAAGTTTTTTCTGAATGTGAGACTATGCTGTTAGCTGAAAAATGTCACCTAGATTTAACATTTTGCAAGATGTGCTTAAAATTGTCAACCACATTAAAGTACATGCCTTTAACTCACATCTGTTCATGGAGCTCTGAAGAGACAAAACACAGAGCACCCACGTCTTCTCTTACACACAAAAGTGAGATGGTTTCCTAAAGGTAGATCACTGGCCAGGGTTTCTGAGTTATGAGAGCTACTCCAGAAATTTCTTTTAGAAAAACAGTCACCACTAACAGCACATTTCACTGACAGAGAATGGGTTGCAAAACTTGCCTACTCATGATTAATGTGCTAAACAAACTCAGTCACTTGAGGAGAGAATGACAACTGTGTTCCAGTCAGCAGATAAAGTGGATGCATTCAAACCCAAATGAATTACAGAGGCAGCAAATATTGGGGTTTTTGGCATGTTTCAAACATTAGCTGAGATTTTGAAAGAGACTGAGCCAGAGCTACCTTTCCCCCAGCTGGTATACGATCACCTATGTATATTTTCAGAGTTTAAGTATTACTCCCCAATCACCAAAGACCTTCTCCAACAGGGAAAAACCATCCGTGACCCATTTGTAAATATGCCAGATGAACAGAATTGTCTGTGCTACCAGAGGATCAACTGCTTGAGATCAGAAACAATGGTAGCCTTTAAATTCCATATTTTCATACACTCTGGATTAAAGTCAAGGCAGAATATCTGAAATTGCTACAAAAGCACTGAAAAGTCTGCTTCCACTTCCAACAGCCTATCTTTTCAAAGCAGGGTTTTCTGCAGTGACAGCAACCAAAATGAGACGGGACATAAGCAACACACTGGGTGTCACTGACTCCCATCACTTCTAGAAGGGACCATCTGGTTGCAGGAAAACAAGTTTAGTGCTATCAGTGCTACTGCATAATAGTGACTTGTACAATTATTTCATTGTATATTATATAATGAAACAAGAATAAAGTATACAGTACACATAACACATTTGAATCATCTTGAAACCATATACCAGTCTGGAAAAAAAAATCTCTTCCACAAAATCAATCCCTGCTGCAAAAAACGTTGGGGACAGCTGGTTTAACTCATCCTCTGAATACTAAACCTAAGCTATTGTTCTACCTGATAACCTGTGTTTACTTTGTATCATTGATATTATTTACAATAGGCATTAAATATTGACAGAGTTAGGAAATTCAAGATACTAAACACAGCTATGGTATTGTTCAGTTTCATTTGTTAAGATATAAAACATAAAAGTTATATTTGCAAATTAGACTCAATGAGATCAGATCTCTATTTTTTAAATCTTTTAGAAAGTTTCATGAAGTGAACAGATAGTACATTGCACTGAGTAATTTTACATACTAAATCATTACAAATGTGTAATTTCATCCATTCACTTTACTTGTACTTTCCTTATAATATCAGGCCTGCAGTACCCTCTCCATTGGCTAGCCAATGCAGATCACCTATAGAAAGATAGAGATCTCTAGAAAGGATCTGTGGATGGGGTAGTGAGTAGGTGAATACTGCCCCTCCACTCACTGCAGCTCAGGAGAAATGGGAGAGGAAGAGGGTGTATGATTCTTCCATGTCTATGTAAATCCACTGGGAGATTCTTATTTATATTCATGTTATGTCTGAGTATACACTCGTTTTGTAATAGTCTTGTTATAGATGTTATACTGGCAAGTTAATCAGGCCATAGTTCATTTTACATAAGGCATTTCCTTAAGGTTAATGTACATCTTAAAATAGATGCTTTAAGAGTAAGGTTGTGGTATGGTTGTGATTGGGGTCTCACTGAACAAAGCGGAGTTCTGGCTGTGTTCAAATTAGCTGTTTAAAATTCTAAAAAATGCTGTTCTTGCCTGAAATGTATCAGGCCCTGGTTTCAATCCCCAGTACCAAAAAGGAAGAAAAAAAATAGAAAAACTCCTTCTTGATAGAAATTACCACTTTGAAATATGTATATCCTTACAGTAGGATCTTGCAATTGTACACTGAAGTGAGAGAAAGGAAGCAGAATCGTGAAGATACCTGGAAAATAGCAGTTTAAAGATCTCACTGCAGGGAGGAGATTAGGAGCCTGGCGCACATCTGAAATAAATAAAGGTGGTTAGATTATCACATTACCAAGAAGTAACCCTGCTTTAAGTTCAACCAAGAACTATAGGCCAGGAGTTTCTAAACATTCATTAAAAAGCAGGAAAACAGATGTATAAAATAAAGGCTTAATATTTGTGAGGATTGAGAGAAGAATGAGGGCACTATATCATTGCAAGTTTCATACTGGTCCAGCAAAAGGTACAATCCAAGCATAAACTAAATTATTATCACAAGAGCCTTATACTGAGCCTCTGAGATGTCATGCAGAAAAATGTTCCTATATGTTTTGAAAAAGAAACAATTTGGGGGCCAAGAGTGTAGCCCAGTGGTAGAATGCATACTTAGCATGTGCAGGACCCTGGGCTGGATCGCAAAAATCAATAAAGAAATAGGGATAATTTTGCTTATCGTTTTAAAGCATTAGTGATGTCATGTTAGCTAAATGATTATGTAAAAACAAATTCACAAAAGCCTGGTTTTTTAAATTAGCTGACATAATCAGAGTCCGCAAGGATGCTCTTTTCATAGAGTTACCAGTTTGTAAATGTCTGATACTCATTTACCTGGTTATAGCTCCATTTACAGAATATCCACTCAACAAAAATGAACTTAGTGTATTTATTTTTGGAAGCACAGATATCCTGTCTCTCCATTGTATCTTTCACTAAACTCTAAAGTCAATGAAAGGCATTCTTGATTTCTGGATGAGAACACAAAAACTCAATTTTCGAGAGAAGAGAATGGAAATAAGCAGAAGTATAAGAATGGAGAAGACTGTCCTGACCTAGTAAATTTTTAAAAATAAATATTTTACCAGAAAAGTCTAAAACATTATAGTTTCCTTTTGAGACAGTTAGAATATACCTGCCTGAGGCAAAGCCCAAGTAGCAGGGTACACTCAGCCTAAACCTCCCTCTGATCACCAGATATGCTTAATCAATACCTGCGTGTGGACAAAAAGAAGCTAAAAGAAAACTACCCCAAAAGTCATGCAGGGGAAATAGCTGTCCTGAGCACCTGGCATTGTTCTGTAGCTTGTTGAGAGCTGCTGTCGTGACCGTCTCAGTCCACAGTTTGACTGATCAGACTTCTTTCCACCTTTAGCTCCAGAGCAGTGGCTGGCAGCCCGCTTGGGTCTGCAAAGAGGTGTGCACCCAATCACCCCACTCATGCAGAGGCAGCTAAACAGGGGGTGGAGCTGAAACTCTTGGCCATTATGGTAATGGCTCCTGTTGAACTCACATCCAACAGCTACAAGATCTGAAAAGGAAAAAGAGCAAAATTGCCAAAAAGCTGAAACCTGGGATACTTAGACCTTAGACAATTTATTTTTTAGTACATGTGTGCAGTACCTAATGTTTACATTCCTTGTGTGGAGTTGGCCAGGCACATGACACATCTCAATTCCTTTTTTCATGCTTTTCCCTGCTGCCTCTCTCCATCCCTTGATCCCCTTCCCATTTGAGAAAGATTAATCTCTCCACTTCCTATTATCTAGCTTTTACTTTGCTCTTTATAATTTGGGTTTCTCATATAAGAGAAACCATGTGATATTTAAGCTTGTGTGTCTGATTGATTTCACTTAACATTGTGGTCTCCAGGTACACCCATCTTCCTACACAGGACTTAAGTTTATCCTTTATGGCAGAGTAGTAATCTTTTGGGTGTTAATGCCACATTTTCTTCATCCATTCATCTGTTGATACACATATAAGTTGCTTCCAAGATTTAGCTATTATGACACTTTAAAACAAATAGCTATCTATTTATAAAGTGTAGTTTTCAATTTCTTAGGCCCCATTTGGAAATGTTCACAGATTTGTAGGTCAGTTAAAATCAGACATTTTTATTATATGTAGGCTATAAACTGCAAATAATCATTTCCAGGTTTAAAACCAAATAAAAGCCCTATTCTGCAGTAAAGGTAATTTTTCAAAACAGAAGAAGTGAGATTAAATTGGGGGGACATGTTGATGCTTGGGGAAACTGAAGCTTCCCCAGACATTCACCAATAGGCTAAGAACATATTCTTAGGAAGACAAGATAAAGGAATATCTGAGGAAATCATAATTTGCTTAAGTACAGTTTTCCAAGGTAACTAAAAATTGGAAGAGACTTTTACTTTCTAAGGAGTATTCTTGATCTGGATCAGCAGTTCTCCAAATATATTCCACCAACTTCTTGGCAGCAGCTGAGATGTTTTCAGGAATTCTCCAAGGTCAGAACTCTTCAATATAGTAAGATATTGGTATTTGCATTGGTGTTACAAAACAATGAAGGCTAACATTTCAGGTGCCTTAGTATGAGTCAAGCTATATATGTAGCTGCTGTGTTCTTTCTTCCCATTCACTTGTACTTAGAGATGAAGGGGGAAGAAGCTATTTTTCCTTAAGAATGTCATTGAGAGCACAATAAAATTATTAATTTTATTAAATTCTGTACAACAACTCTGTATACCCCAAAACAATGGCTGTCATAAGGAAAATCACCTATTCTGTGTTCAAACTGTAGGCTGAATTAGCCAATTTTTACATTTGATCTTAGCCAAAAGGCTAAGAAGTGATGAATTAGCCAATTTTTAAAGGGAATTTTACTTGAAGAAATAACTCACAGCTAAACAATGGTTATTCAGACATGAGTATTTTGGAGATCCTTCATAAAAATGAATAGAATGAACCTGTCACTTCAAGGAAAACAACTAACAGTATTTGTGGCCAGTGATAGAATTTTAGAAAACTGGTATTCACCACCAGGTTCTTTATAGTTGCATAATTTGTAGACTTTTCTGAGGAGAGTGATATTAATGGGACTTTTAAAATGTTATTTAATGAAGTATATTTTGAACAGCTTGATGATAGAGTAAGCCAATATTTTTGAATGACGAAAGCCTAGGATGACAGAATTATGCATAAGTGAAAGGTGAATTTTAAGCGGGTCTTGGATATTATAACAGAGATGAAGGTTTAATATGATGTTTTCATATTCCATGATGTAGTTAATTTCAGGAAACCATCTACCACTTGGCACATTTTAATATCAGTAAGCATGTTCATACTTATCTGAGAAGCTCATTAAAATATTCCTTCCTTTTCTAATCAGTTATTTGTGATTTTCCTTATACATTTCAGCCAGTAAAACATGTTGTGAAACCTTGAAATCAGACCTAGATGTGAAAATCTAGCTATCGTCTATTGACATCTACATTAGAGAGATTTGCAAAAATACAAAAGTATGCCACTCTCCTCACTAAAGTTTTCTTCATAAAAATATAGTATTTCTATTTGTAGCAGGTTTGTTAAGTTTAAATGCATTATTAAATATATTTAGATTCCTAATCTGTTAAGTATCAACTGATAATACCCAAACAAATGAAAGCTATTTCGGCCCTCATTAATTGCTAAGACTATAAAAGAGTTCCCAGACCAAAAGGTTTTTAAAGATTTTTCTGCCTCCTTATATTTTTTAACAGATCAGAGATCAGCCAATTTTCTATAAGGGCCAAACAGTGCATATCATAGCTTTTACAGGCCATGTGGTCTCTGCAATTATGCCATTGTAAATCACCCAGAGACTATGTAAATGAATCAGCTGTGTCCCAAATAAAATGTTATTTACAAAAACAAATTGTGACTAGATTTGGTCCCTGGGCAGTAATTTGTGAGCCTAGGTGCAGATGATCCCCATCCCCATTCTCACGGGTATGGTGAAAAATCTTGCCACATTTTATGTGAAATTACTTATAGAAAGATCTGACACAACAAACTTTGACTCTATGAGAGAAGGGCCTTTGTTTTGCTCTTCTCTCTCCTCCTGTCTCCTCCCCTCTCTCTTCCCCACCCCTCCCTTCTCTTCTCCTCTTCTGTACTTCCTTTCCCTTTTTGACCTTCTTCCCATCCCCTTTTCTCCCTTCCCATCCCTTCTCTCTCCCCACCCCACCGTTGCATGCATAATAACTGGCTACAGTGTCTGACTCAGTAAGAGCCTCACTGAGTATTTGTTAGTCATGAAATAATCTGCCCAGTTTGGAGAAAGAGGTATCCTGAACACCGAAGTCTTTGATACATCATGTTTTTCTCCATAGAACTTCCATAAATAAGGCCACAGGACATGGTACATACTTGTAATCCAAGCATTCTGAGATGCTGGAGCAGGAGAATCACAAGTTTGAGCCCAACTTGGGAAACTTAACAATTTAGTAAGAATTCATCTCAAAATTTTTTTAAAAATTTGGTGTGGGGGGGCATGAGGGTGTAGCTCAGTGCAAAGGACCTAGGTTCAAAACCTGTATCACAAGAAAAAGAATTTTCACAAATATGAAGTGTTTTTTGAGACCTACTGCATACCAGATATTGATATAATTGTTCTTAGGTTTTATGTCATTTCATCTTGTCAGCAAGCTCTGTAAGATGGGAAAAGTATATATGATGTAACTGAGGCTCAGAGAGATCGAGCAACTTGTTGGAGGTCACTGTTAGAGCAATCAGGATTTGTACGCAGATCCTGCATTCTTAATACAATATGGTGCTCAGTGGTTCTCTACAGTTCAGTCCAAATCCAAAGACACTCCCATTCTGTGCTCACAACCAAATGTCTGGTAGTAAATATCTTTCCTGCTTTCCTATAGGATGACTAAATTACCCAGTGACATGAGTATTTCTTTTCACTTAAATTTTATTTTTATTCTAAATGATTTGGTGTTCTAAGTTACTGCCAATGTGTTGTGGCTGTAGGTGGTGTGAATTAGACATCAGAGTTTAGGTCCATACAGTTAATGGTCATGTTGTAGTGTGGAGGTGACACCAAGTTCTTTCTTACATATCTACTACAATAGGAAGCACAGGAACTTGATGGCTACTTAGCAAGGGCGAGATTAAAACACTATGTCTCACTACTAGATCCTTATTTCTCTACATCCATATTCTTGTAACAAGATTAGTTGTTGGTTATAGAAAGGGCTGAATTGAGAGTTTTTGTTTTTGCAATAATAACAAGAGCTGTCATTTTTGGCACCTGAAGAACTCACACTCTTAATTTCTCTTATGTCCTATCATTAAAAGCAGTTATCTGCTTCTCAGCATGAGTATCAACTCATTTCACATGGTATCCAGTATAATGGAGCCTGTCCTGTGTCTACAGAAACTAAACCCACTGTGGATTTGTTTAACCAAACACAGGTCATCACACTAAATTAGGAGTTGGGGGTGGTATCCTAGACAGCCTTTTCCAGAGTTCCAAAAGGGCACTTACATGCACACACGCCGACCTCGTACTGAGGCCTGTCTGCCGAGTAGTCACAGTACAGCCCTTTGTGTGGGTCACAGAGGTCAGCTTCATTGCAGATGTCCCCCAACTGCTTGGAACAGATTTTGCAGCAACCACAGCCGTCTCTCACCAAGCTCACACCAGAAGGGCATCTGGGCTTCTGATGGGAGCATCTGCAGGGCCAGTGACAAAACTGTTTACGCTGAAGCACTTCAGGTGTCCTGTCTAACGGTCCCGTGTCCTGTGCCCTGCAGCAAAACTTCATTTGATAATAAAAGCAGCGTTAGAAGTAGTTCTAAAACAAATTTCAGAATCTTATAGGACTACATTTCCCCAAAATGGGTACAAACAGCCACTTCCTCCTTGAAGGATTCTCCATTTGGCTTCAAAAGACATCATTCCTTTTTAGCTCTCCTTCCTCACTGCTCCCTGTCGCTCTTCTCTGCCACTTTCTCCTCAACCACTCTCTCTAATCATTAGCGCCCCGGTCAGTACTTCTAAGTACCCTCCTTCACTGTATCGCTCATCTCCCACTCAGCATGGTCTAGAAATCAATAGCAAAGGAAACCACAGAAGCTATGCAAATGTATGGAAACTAAACAATGCACATACTTAATCAGTGGGTCACAGAAGGAATTAAGGAACAAGATAGGCCCTAGAATTAAATGACAATGTTCATAGAGCTACCAGAATTTATGGGACAAAATGAAAGCAGTCCTACAAGGCACATTTATAGCAACAAAGTCCCATTTCAGAAAAATAGAACAAGTTCAGATAACTGAATGAGACATCTCAAGGTCTTAGAAAAACAAGAACAAGCCAAACCCAGAGTTTGTACAAGGAAGGGAATCATAAAGATTAGAGAAGAAATAAATGGAGATAAAAACATAAAAAGAAGCAATGAATCAAAGTTGGTTCTTTGAAAGAATAAAAATAAACAAACCCTCAGCCAATCTTAACAAAAAAAGGAAAGCAAAGCCACAAATTAATGTAGTTAAAAATGAAAAAGATGAAATCACAATGGACAATGCTGAAATCCAGAAAATTATTAACAGCTACTTTGCCAACATACAATATATGCCAAACAATTGGAACACTCAGGAGAAATGGAAATATTCCTAGATACATTTGAATTGCCAAAACTGAACTAAGAATTGTTGTAACCTGCCCCCTTGCTACACGGCAAAACTGTTGTAACTTGCCCCCTGGACTAAAAAAAAGCTTGCTTAAACTGCATGTCAAAACTGCTGCACCGTTCCCTGTTCTGTATGCGCCGATAAAATTCCCCACCTCTTGTTCTGTATGTGTTGATAGAATGCCCCTAACTGAAACTTGCCCCACCTCTTGTTCTGTATGTGCTGATAGAATGCCCCTAACTGAAACTTGCCCCCCACCCCATGTTCTGTATGTGCTGATAGAATGCCCCTAACTGAAACTTGCCCCCCATCCCATGTTCTGTATGTGCTGATAGAATGCCCTTAACTGAAATTTACCCCACCCTAAGCTTGTGGTTTGCAGGCATAAAAACCCAACCATCCACCCACCCGGCACTCTCCTTGCCTGCGTTGCAATGGGGACACCGCTGGGTACCAGCTAAAATAAAGCACTCTTTCTTATAAGACGTCTTGATTTTTGGGTTTTTTCGAGTGTCCCACAAGAATATCTAAAAAATCTTGAACAATCCAATATAGGCAATGAAATTCAAGCAGTAATTAAAAAAAAAAAACACCAACTAGGAAAAGCCCAGGATCTGATGGATTTACAACTTAATTCTACAAAACTTTGGGAAAGATCTAACTGTAATACTCCTTAAATATTTTAATGAAATTGAAATGGAAGGAGTATTTCCAAAATAGTTCTGAGAAGCTAACATTATACTGATCCCCAAACTAGAAAAGGATTGAGTCAAAAAAGAGAACTATAGGCAAATTCTCTAATGAACATAGATGCAAAAATCCTTAATAAGATAATGTCAAACAATGCAGCAAATCATCAGAACCAAGTAGACTTTATCCCAGTGATTCAAGGATGGTTCAACATAAATCAATAAATGTAATTCACAGAAACAGAAGCAAGGACAAAAATCACATGATCTTCCCAATAGGTGCAGAAAAAACCTTTGACAAAATCCATCTTCCATTCATGGTAAAAACCCAAAGAGAATAGGTATATTAGGCCTTTATCTCAACATGATAATAGTCATTTATAACCTACCTACTCCTAACATTATACTAAATGGGCAAAAACTGGAAAGCTTTCCCTCTAAAATCAAGAACAAGACAAGGATGCCCATTATCGCCACTCATGTTCAACATAGTCTTCAAAACATTAGCCAAAGCATCAGGCAAAGATGAAGTCAAAAGATCGTTATTTGCATATAACATGATTCTTTACTTATAAGACCCAAAAATCTCTACCAAAAGACTTCTAGAATTGATGACCAAATTCAGTAGTACTACATAACAAAGTAAACACAAAAATCAATAACATTCCTATACACTAATAATGAACTCAGTGAAAAAAGAATCAGGAACATAATAGAATCAAAATAATTTTAAATTCTTAGGTACTAACTTAACTAAGGAAATAAAAGCCCTCTATAGTGAAAATTGTATTACTCTGAAAAAGGAAATCTAGAAGGATCTCAGAAAATGAGAAAGATCCTGTTTCTGGATAGGCAGAATCAACATAATTAAAATGGTTATGCTTCCAAAACTAAAATACAGATTTAATGCAATCTCAATCAAAATACCAGTGTCATTTCTTACAAAGATAAAGAAAACAATCCTAAAGTTTATATGGAATCTGGAGAAATGCTAAATAGCAAAAGGTATCCTGGGTTAATAAAGCTAAGCAGGTGGCATCACAATCCCAGACTTGAAGTTATACCATAAAATAACAGTGATTACAACAGTGTTGTACTGCCACAAAAGCAGGTATGTGGATCAATGGACCAGAACAGGAAAGTCAGTAACAACCTCCAAGCATTATAGCTATTTGATCTTTGACAAAGAGCCAAAAATTTACACTGGAGGAAAGACAGCCTCTTTAATAAAGGGTGCTGGGCTATCCATATGCAGAACACGGGTCTAGACCTATATATCTTGCCATGTACTAAACTAAAGTCAAAGTAGACCAAAAATTTCAATGTTAAAACAGAAATAAAATCTCAGTGTTAAAAAGAAATCTGCTAGAAGATAAAATAGGCACAACTCTTGCATACAGGCAAGGACTTTCTGAATACAGCTGGAGTGGCACAAGAAATAATACCAAGAGTCAACAACTGGGATCATATCAAATTAAAAAGCTGCTGTACAACAACAAAAAAATAATAAACAGAGTGAGGGGACAATATAGAGAATGGGAAAAAATGTTGCCAACTGTTCCATGGATAGGTTAACATCAAGAGTAAAGAACTCAAAAAATTAGATCCCCACAAAATAAAAGACCCAATCACAAATGGGCAGCCAAAATGAACAGACACTTTCCGGAGGAAGTACAAATGGCCAGTGAATACATGAAAAAAATGCTCATCATCTCTGCCCACCAGAGAAAAACAAATTAAAACTACTGAGATACCATCTTACCCCAGAAAAAAATGGCTATTGGAAAAAAATTAAGAAATGCTGGCAAGAATGTGGGGGAAAAAGAAGTCTTCTACATTGTTAGTGAGAATGTAAACTAGTAGAGCCACTATGAAATCGGTGTAGAGATTCCTCAAAAATCAAAACAGAAATTGCACTTGACCCAGCTATCCCCCTTTCTAGGAATCTCCCCCACAGAGCTGAAATCATATTACAAGGATACATGCATATAGCAGCACAATTTGTAATAGCTAGACCTTGGGAACAGCATACATGTCATCAGCAGATGAATGGGTAAGGAAAATGTATTTACACACAACAGACTACTGCTCGCCCATAAATGAGGCATTTGTATATAAGTGGGTGCAACTTGAGAACATAATGGTAAGTGAAATAAATCAGACACTTTTATGCTCAAATATCGCATGGTTTTCTCTTACATGAGAAACACAAAATTTATGTAAATATACAACTAAAGAGCAAAATAGAAGAGACATAAATAGGTACTGGAGAGAAATTCATACACTTCCTCAGATTATATATTTTGCTGTTTCAAAAACATTTAATATATATGCTATTTGTTCCATTCATATGAGTTTACCTTAGATTCTTCAAAAGAAAGTTTTGTGTTATTCTATTTCTTTTTTTTGTAAGAATTTTTTTGGTGTGTCTTGTACTCTGAGTAGTTACTTTGAAGATAACAATACACAATGTATTAACTACTGTTACTCTCTTATTATTTTGTTAAGAGACTGTGTTTTACTTTTTCATAAAATAAAAGAAAAAACTAAACTGCTCACCTTGGAATGCCTGCTTATTTTTCCTGCCCTAAAATATTACTAGATTGTCTCTGACATCCCAAGGAAACACCACAGAAACCTATGGATGAAGAAAGGTGTAGTGTGATAGTAGACTGAGAAGAGAGAAGCATTACATTTGGAAAAAATTAAACCTGACTTTTCATCAAAAGAACTTGTAGAAAGAGGTAGAGAAGATGCCCAGATATAATGCTGGGAGAAAAAACCCAGCAAAATAAAACAAAAACCTGTTAACCTAGAATTCTATACCCAGTAAAACTATGTTTCAAAAATAAGGGTAAAAGACAAGTCCAGATAAACAAAAACTAAGAAAAATTGTTGCTAGCAGACCTGCCTTTATAAAATACTAAGGAAATAGCAATAGATAGTAACTCAGAAATACAAGAAGAGATGAAGTGCCCCAGGAAAAGAAAATGCCTGGCTGAATACACAAGAGTTTTCTATTTTTTCTTTTTTTTGTTTTACACATTTTATTTGTTTCAAAAGTAAAATCTCAAGATATAAGTCATTAAAATGATTTCAAAGATACAACAGAAAGAATACTGTAAGTGGTTCAAAAAAGATTTGAGCTGTGTTGTGTATGTTTCTGTTTGAACTGGATTTTAAACCCAGGAATTCCTACTGAGCTACACCCTATCCCTTTTTTATTTCCGACAGTCTTGTTGAGTTGCCCAGGTAGGGGTGGAATGTGGGATCCTCCTTCCGTGGCCTCTGAAGTAGCTGGGATTATGGTTGTGCACCACCATGCCCAAACTATCATTTAGTCTTTAAGCATCAATCCCCCTTCTTAAAGTGGGACTGATAATATGCATCTGCTAAGGTTGGTTCACAATTAAGATAATAAGAAAACCTAACACAATGCTGGGTGCATAGCCAACATTCAAGAAATGACAGACACCATCAGACCCTTCAAAAGTTGATGACAGCCAAGTTAAGTGCAAAATACTTCTTTCTTCTCTAAGTATAACCACTTTTTCAAATTTTCCAGGCTACATCTATGTCAGAACACCTGCTGCTTAAACACAAGTAGAAAACCTCAGCCTATAATAATTTGGACTTTGTCAGACTGTGGAACAAGACATTCCCCACTGGGGAAGCACACCCCTCTACACACTAACACCAGGAATGCCATGGACCAAAGATAGTCTCCTCACAGTCCTGTATCCTAAATCTTAACTCTGTCTACATAGAGTATAACAATTCAGATCCCTTATTGTTGTTTTGTTTTGTTTTGTCTGTTTCATTATGGTAGTACTACAAATTGAGCCCAAGGCCTTCACAGTGAGTTATACCCCCAGCTCTTATTTTTTTATTTTGAAACAAGATGTCTCCCTAAGTCACTGATTTGCCCAAACTGGGCTCAAACTTTCAATCCTCCTACATCACTCTCCTAAAGTGCTGAGATACAGGTATATATGCCCAAGCCTGGCTTTAATCCTGTTTTCTAAGGTACACCTACTGCTAACTGCCAGAATCAACTATTAACTCACAGGCACTTCATGTTTTCTAAGTCAACAGGCTATTTCAAGAGCTCTACTCCCCTTGCCAGCAAGAACTTCCATCATTTAAATAAATCATTAAATCATACTCTTTTACTCTCATTTAAAAACATTTAGGCAGTGTATTGTTCTTATTAAATTTCTCTGTGGTCTGTCGCTTGAAACAATTCAAAGCCTTCATGAACTGGTTCCTTTTTAGAAAAGTAAGAAACATACATTGAGAAAAAACAGACTATTTTAAATTGTAAATTTTTGTTCTGAAGTGCTCTTTTTAAGAACAGGCTGAAGTGAAAAAAAGTTCTTACTAAATCTATTTTGCCAGGGGCTCTTTGCACAGTTTGCAAATTGAAAGTTGGAAAATGAAAAGTTGAGACCCAGCCTGAAGCCCTCAGGAAATGACAGTGTTTGGTCCACCACAGCAGCCAGCAAACCAGTGTCCCAGTGAGACAGTATGTGTTAGACTCAAATAAAATATATATAATCAAATTTGTAGGCTGTTCAAACATACCAAAGCAGGCCTCAGTGCCTTTAGCTTACAGAGAAAAACACTTCACATCTCTCTAATGAAGCTAAGGAACTCAAGCAGAACTTTCCTAAAGGACAAAATGGTTCCCTGCCTCGTGAAGTGTTTCCACAGGAAAGTTTCTCCCCATCATCCTCCTTTTCTAGTTTGGCCCTTAAGAACTACAGACACTAAGGTATCTGGAAGGGAAAGAGGGAGGAGAGCTCACCTGTGCCAGCTCTGTGAAGAGAAGCATGGAAAGGAGGAGCCACTGCATGTTGCCGGGAATCTGGACGGAGTGCAGAGACAGAGAAGCAGGCTCTGCTCATGGCTCAGGGCGCACAAAGCTCACCTGTCTCCACTCAGGCTACTGACTTGAAGACTGTTCTCTGTGTTTAAGGACCTGATTCAGCCCCTGCTTACTCTCCTGTGAGTCTTCCAGAAATAAATTGTCAGTGAGCATGTGGTGCCAGGGAAGGCCAGTGCCTTCCTCCAGAGACTCAAGAGTACATGAAACTGGTGTCTTTTCTGTGAGTGAACTGCTCCCTGTTCCCGGAGATCAGAGGCTGCCTTTGGTCAAAAGGAGAAATCAAATAATGTTCCTTTTCTGCCCTCTGCCCCTCTCTGTGATTTCTCTCTTCCAACATAATAGGGACCTAGGGGCTGGGTCTGCAAATGCCCAGTGGTTAACTGTGTGCATTATAAAACTTGTCACCTGCCTTCATTTTGTATGTCTTATTGACTTAAAACTGAGGGTTCCATCCCTCTCAGCTCTGCACATAGGCATGTTAAACACTTGGAGACAAAGTTTTTAAGCCTAAACTTACCTCATTTGTCTCAAACTCCTTCAAGGTAAAGACATCAATTATAACTAATTTTCAGAATTTGCAGGAACATTTAATTGCCAGCTTTTACAACAGCCAGTTCTGGATCACCTGGAGCAGTGCTTAGAAGTCTCAAGTCATTGTCCTAAACCTGCAACCTTTGATTCCAGGAAAAGCAGAGCTCCACAGACCACCATGATGAGGTCCTCTCAAAGTGAGAACAATTACTCCATGACAGGAACTGAAGCTACCCCACAAAACAGGAGCCATCACCTCAGGGTGGAACTGAACTATCCCCTCAAGCCATGATGGCTGTCTTAGGACCTCAGAGAACCCATCCTGAGATACTGATTCACCACACTGGGACTTGAATAGGATTACCAACGAGGAGTACCTAAATGACCTCCTATGCAAAACCCTAACTCTGACCATTGTTCCTGTCAGCCCCTCAAAAATGACCGTAAACAGCTCTGTGCTTCAATACACAGCCATGCCGCTTCAAGTTTCTTTCCTCCCCTTTGCCACTGCTTATCTCCCTGCTAGACATCATGGAACACTGGCTGATTTTGGTATGTTGGGACACTGAGAGTTGGGGTTTGTGCCCCAAAGCTTGAGTATTACCAGACCCATTCTGGATGACGTTCTTTCTTCTTAGCCCTCAAGCAGAATGCTGACGGGGTTTCTCCCCTTCACACCTCATCACAGCACGGCCCTGGGTTTCCCACTTTCCATCAACAACTAGTTCACAAAGACCTTCCCTAAAAAGCTGAAGACTTAATTCAAATAAGTCTGTATTTCAGAGGTGTGAGGACAATGTGCAGGAAGCTCTTCAGTTCCTGGTTCTCTCTGAAGCTCCCACTTAACCTCTATGCCAACGCATTTCTATGCTACATGGCCCGTGACTGAAAACCTCTAGATGGAACAGAGGTGGGCACCTGTAGTATGGGCCTGGGAGAAGCCGTTATGTGGGCAAGTTCCACGACAGTTGAGTAATTGCAAACTTCTGTAGCCTATAATCAAACACGTGTTCCAGTAGCTATCATTCATTTACCCAAGATTTTAGATACACCCTTACACAAATTTACATCCTTTCTCCTTTTCATTGTTCTTACACGTGGCCACAGCCCATCCCCTCTGAATTATGTGTGATCTTTGTTTATCTCCCTTTCTAAACCTTGCTTTCCTGAAAATTTTCCTTAACTTGTATCTGCAATGGAGCTCTGTCTTCCTGTGGATCCAGTGTGAAATCCACTTTCTTGTGCCATCAAACAGCCCTTTACCTGTTATACCCTGTCTTATCTGTTACCTGACCTATTCTGGAATCACTGGTCACCTCTGTGAGCACAAAGGCAGTCACAGCTATATAAAGAATCAGGAAGTAAGGATTCAGGTCTAGGGGTTGGAGAAAACTAGATTCCTATCCAATCACAGGGACTCTGGTATTCTAGGAAAATCAGAGATGTCTTAAACATACAAACTACAAAGAGCTTACTACTAAGCAATGAGTTAGTCATAATTATAGACACATTAAACAACAATAATATCAAGGCAGTTAGCATCAACACCTTGTCATGTTTCCTAATAAATAGGACAAAACTTGAAATGGTTTCAGTGAATAAATACTTACTGACTTTGGTTCCACATGATTTTCTGTTTTCCAAGTTTAGCATGTTGTCTTTGGGTTCCCAACCTCAGTAATGCTGTTTATTGTTTCCTGACTCTTCTGTCAAGAGGCAGAGAAGTGGCAGTCTAGTCTTAATGTGTTAGTCATATTTCTACAACAAATATCTGAGAGAATCCCCTTACACAGAGGTAAAGTTTATCTTGGAGCATATTATGGAGGTTTCAGACCATGGCTGCTTGGCTACATTGTTTTAGGCCTGTGGCAGGGCAGCACATCGTGGTGGGAGTGCCTTGTAGAAAAAACTGCTCCCTTCAGGCAGCCAGGAAGCAAAAAGAGTAAGGTGCCAGGTCCCAATGTCCCCTTCAAGAGCATGCCCCCAACGACCTCTCTTCCTTACACTAGGCCCCGCTTCCTAAAGTTTCCACTGCCTCGCAGTAGCACCACAGGCTGGGGAGCAAGCTGTGAACATATAGCCTTTGTGCAACACTGATTCAACCACGTCTCCAACTGTCTCTATTCCAAATACGATGCTGCATATTTCTGTGCCATGTCTGGGCTTCCAGAGATTTGCTTGCTGTGAAGTGCTGGTGACAGCAGCTTGCTGTGAAGTGCCAGTGACAGCTGCTTGCTGTGAAGTGCCAGTGACAGCAGCCATTTATCTGGAAATGACTTCCCCGCATCTGCAGTCCCACTGCGGGTGAGCAGGAGATGTCAAGTGACCATCCTAGCATCTCAGCAGGAAAGGAATATGTTGCTTGAGATTGTGAAACCTTTTCCAGTGGGCAGGATCCATGGGTTCTGAGAAGGATCCATGGGCTCCTGTTTCATAGTATGTTTTAGTCTCCAGAGCTGGTACTCCTGTATCCTATGTAAGAACTCCAAGCCTAGTCTAACTAAGTCAGTGCTGGTGCACCCTTTAGAACTTTCAGTGATACAAAGAGCTTGTGGTGGCATGCATGCCAAGTTCACCACCACTGGATTAAATGAATGTGGTAGTTTTTAGAGGTTTGAATGGTTCTGAATTTGCATAATAAAGACAATCATGGTGTGTGTCCTTGACTCAGCACTTTGCTATCTCATCTGACAAAATGCTCACCTACCTAGGCCCTCATTTCACAAGTATTCGGCTTGTATATGTTCAAACAGACACAGCACTAAGCATAACCAATACTCACATCACAGTTTGTGATTTACAAGGGACTTTCCCATATTATATTTTTTTAATTTCACAGCTCAGTTAGGTCAGGAAAGGTAGTGACAGCATCCTCATTTAACAGATTAAAAAGTTAAAGCCAAGTCATTGTATTAAGTCAATAAAATACACATAATTCCTGCCCTCTACAGCTATGTCACCTAGTGGGAAAGCAGACCTTGAATAAATAAACTAATATCCATTTTAAAAAATGGAATAAAGACTAATAATAGCAAGAAATGATAACAGAAAATGCCATGTGGAACCAAATCTAGACTGGAGGCATAGGAGACATCTCCGACCAAAGGAAGCTTCCAGAGTTGAGGTGAAATCAGGTAAGGAGAGGGGAGAGGACACCTGGCCCAGGGCTCCTTCACTGGCAAGACACACATCTCTAATGGTGACAAACACCATCGCCAAAGCGCACTGCATCCTTCCAGTAAGACTCCTAAAACCATTCTGTGAGGAGCATCATCACAACCAAAATATTCCCTTCTTCTGTGGATATCACCAACTGGGCAGGCAAAGGTCAGGGCTCACAGCCTTGGCCGGCAAGCTTCACCCAGGATGTCTTCTTTCCCTTATCCATTTTCTAATCCCACTGGTTATGGAGAGGGAGATATCAGGAGCCAGAAGAGAGACAGACAGACAGAGACAGAGAGAGGAGAGAAAGGGAAAGCAGCCATGTCGGTGTAGCAGTGCTATATGGGAGAATCACTTTTCACATCAGTAGGAGCAGAGGTTTGTAACAGTAACAGCCATCATTTTGAGTTAGCCCCACGTCTAAACATCATGTCCAGTGCTGTGTATTGGTCAGTGGACCCTCACAATCTCGGAGCAAGGAATGGGCTCCATTACTGCCATCTTGCATTCGTTCTGAGGAACATGGGGCACAGCAACACGGACCAACCTTCCACCACCCTGCTCTGCTGCCTTTCGGCAGGGCCTATGAATTACATGATCTGTTATGGGAAGATTTATTGAGTTCTCAATATTTGTGTTCTATCTGCTCACCTTCTGGGTTTTTTAGGTTTTTTTTTTTTGTCTTTTTTGAGACAGGGTCTCACTATGCAGTTCAGGCTAGCATTGAGCTCACTTTGTAGCCCAGGCTGGTCTCGGACTTGCAATGATCCTCCTGTCTCTTCTTCCCGAGTGCAGCGATTACGGGCGTGCACCACCATGCCCAGCTAGTAAACCATTTTTTTTTTTTTTGGTACCAGGAATCAAACTCAGGACCTTGCACTTGCCAGGCAGGCACTTATGCCACTATGCCCCCCCCCAGCCCTTTCACCTTCTGGTTCTGAAGAAGTTAGAGGCCCTTCCTATTTTATACACTCAGTCCTTCGAAAAGAAAACAGAAGCTGCTCAGATGCTTCATGCTGCCATTTGAGATCTTGTCTTGTTAAAGGTAATATTGGGAGAGGCAAGAGGAAGAAGAGGGGTACCACCCATGAGCTGGGCAAAACCAAGATGCTCAGGCCTTTCCTGGAGCTCAGGTATTGTTTGGAGCCCAGAGAAACTTGGTGCCCCCAGTACCTCCAGATTCATCCGGGGCCCCTCACTCAGCAATTTTTTCTGAAGAACTGTGTGGGGTTGTGGTACCTCAAGTGTCAATGTGGACATGTACAATGGGATATTGGCTCAAAACTTAAAAACTGAAGATGAAAGGACTGATTGCTGGTTCACACACCTACTTGGCCTCCTGGATTGTTGCTCAGGCTCTTCTACTACTGCTGGTGGAGGAGGTGCCAAGGAGGAATGCACCAGTGGTCCATTAGAATAAAGGCATCTCCAGGTGGAGCAGGGGAAAGAACATTAAGAGCCAAGTCATTTCAAATTAAAAAGATCAGTGCATCTGTGGAGCCCTAGTCATGCTTGTTGCAAAGCCCCGAAGACTTACAAGATGACCATTCCTTGTAAGTGTGCCCTTCCATGACAGTTCACAGGCCTCAAGCCCAAAACCACTACTGGGGCACCTGCACCATCCCTCCTGGCTCTCTGCTCACTCCTGGCAAGGCCTGCAACTAGCTCCATGTTACTCCCGCAGCTCTTCCAGCAGCCTGCTGCTGTGCATTCTGCTGCGAGGAGCGACACTCGTGTGGTATGTGACTTACACAAGCTTGCTGGGTACGTAAAAGGGTTCCTTTTAAAATGGCCTGATACCTACCAAATATAACCTGTAATTTTGCGCATACTCATGCACTGCACCCTTCTGTGTGACCTGCTCTTACTAATCACCGCTCTTCTTACCTTGTTCCCACACATCTTCCTGTTACTACATGCCAGTCTTACAACACATCTGCAGCTTCACGTTCCCAGTATAATTCTTGTGATACACGCACAAGGGAGTATGTTAGTTTCCTTTTCTTTCTTGGTACACAGCCTTGTTAAGCAATACCAGTGCACTCTCTCGGGGCTCAAGTGCTACCACTGTCTTCCAAACTGAGGGAGGGTGAAAGAGTTACCAGCTCTGCCAGTGTAGTCCTCCTGTCCAGCGTGCAGCTTGCAAGGAACAAAAACGGAGAACTACAAAATGCCTGCCATGCCACTCGCATGCGCCTTGGCTCACACTCTCAAGAATAAGCAGATGCCCTCATTCCAAGGGCACAAAGAGCCAGGCTATAGCCCAGGCCAAATGAGGCCAAGTGGCTGTGAGCGATATATTCACTTTCTCACTTGGCCCTGTCAATGTAGTCTGCAGAAGGATCCTGGAATGGGCCAGAGGGAGGAATTAATTAGCTACAAGCACAAAGGAGCCATGTGAAAAGTAATGAGGGAGAGGGGGGAAAGGACCGTAAATTTTAAGAATTTCCCAATGTGGGGGAGCTCATATTTCAGGACAGGAAAAGTGTGCCTAATATGGTGCACCATTTCTGATTACAAAACGACTGCACAGGGGAATCGTTGTGCAGTTAGATGGGGGATCCTTGGTAGGCTGTCAGGCAGGCTAGATTTTCAGTCCAAAGGCTCCAGTCCAGACTTGCTTACTGACTTTTATGAACTCTTGACTTCTGACAATGTCCGCCAGGTCTTCCTGCCTCCATGCAGACTTCCTGCCTCCTGCAATCCATCCTCAACTCTGCTATGCACTTGTCTCCTGTAAACTTGGACATGGTCGTGTCACTCTCCGCGAAACCTTTTTTCACCGCATCCTGCATACAGGATAAGTTGTGTGGCCAGGCAGGAGCACTGACCTCACCTTCGCGGGCGGCTCCACACAGCGCGGTGCCAGGTGAGCCTTGCCTCTCTGCTCCACTGCTGGGCCTGGGAGAAGCCGCCCACTCTACCTCGCGAGCCATTCCTGCAGGCGGCTTCGCCCCCGGGCTCCTTCCACACCCGGACTCGAGCAGAGGCCTCGCACAGCGCTTGCCCCGCGCATTCGCTGTGAAAATGGCGTCGGCTGTGCTAGGATGCCGCGTGAGATGACGCGGACGCGCGCGACGCGCTTCTACTAAAACTGCTCGTAGTCTGGGAGTTCGGGGGCAGCTGGACTTAAGAGGTCCGCGCATTTCTCCTAGCAGACTGGGTCCCCTGACGGCGGCGGAGGCGGATGCTGTCTCGACAGCCTGGGGGCCCGTAGAGCGCCGCGCGGGGCGTCACATACCCTCACTCACTGTCCAGGACCGGCGCCCCCTCCCGTCCTGCCGAGACCCTGTGACTGCGACTCCCGCGCTCCTCCGTCCTTCTGATGCTGTCCATTGTCTGACGCTGCCCGGCCCCCCAACCCCCAACCCCCACTACACTCCTGGCTCCGACCCGCGCCGAGCCGGTGGACGCTGGGCGGCGCCAGGGACCCTCAGCCCCCGCGGGGCTCCGAGCGCTCAGCCCGCGTCTGCGCTGGTGAGAGCCGCGGGGTCACCTCAGCGTCCGCTTCCGCGTGGGCCGCGGGCACCGAAGGCCGGAAAAGGGGGAATGAGGCGGGGCGGGGTGCTGAGCGCCTACGGTACATTTCCCGGTCGCAAATATCCTTTCGAAAGTGGACGGAAACACTTCAGACAGAAAAGACCTCGTGGTCGCAAGCAGTGATCTCTCTCTTCAGTCTGGCGGGGGTGGTGGGAAGGGAGGGCGGGGGACGGGGGAAGAGGCGGCCGCTACGGCGGGCGGGGTCTTGCGGATCCTCGCTCGCTGCCTCTCTTGACCAGCAGAGGGCGCGCGCCCAGCCGCTCCAATACAGTAGCCGCCTAGTGCATGGAATTACAGGACGTTTTATTTGAACAGGGAACTAAAGCATATTTACTCGGCGGTCCTTTAGTTTAACCAGTGCTTTTTTTTTGTATACATGTGCTGATTGTGCTTTATTATCACGTTTCTTAAAAGACACACATATCTGTTTACAGTCTTACTAGGGCTTTCTTAAAGAACAGGGCAAAGCAACTTGACATACACATGTATGAAAATGTCACAATAAACCCATTATTTTACACAAATAAGTTGTGCTTGTAGTTTTTGAAAAAGGAGGTCTGTGTACATAGAACTGTTGTAGCCCTTACCACAGAATCTTGAAGCTAAACACTACAGTCCTTCCTGAGAGGGAACATGATTTTACTCAGCACAACATTTACTGAATGTCTACTACGCCTTACTCTAGGCTCCAGGACATGGACAAAACAAGCATCGCCCTCCCTCATGGAACCTAGAGTAATTATCCTTCCCTCTGTACCAAAAGTGCTTATTACCACATTCTTCAAACAAATAGTTCTCTATGGCTTTCTTTGGAGTCTAATCTCAGCTCCACAAGCTGCTATCACTAAGCTCCACACACTTTGTAGGCAAAAGTACCTGAAGCCAAAGTCTGGCTGTTTGAAACGTATGATGAACAGCAAATTTCGGCAAACAAGTGAGTGCACAGGAGGAAGCAGGCTCGGGAGGTGTATTGTTGCGCCACTGCAGCTTGCAATTCCATCCCAGAGTCATTCCAGTAAGCCTAGAATAAAAGCAATTATAATTTCAGTTGAATGTAATTCGTTATATTATTTGAAGTCACTCAGAATTAATTCCACTAAAATCACAGGACACTAAGAAAGATAACTAAAGAAATTAGGTGTAAGTTGTAGTGGATTGATAACTGGTGGCAATTTACAACCCCCAAGCTGAACTAAGTAAGTGTCGTACTGGGTGTGGGAGGCCCACCTGGGGATTGTTGTCAGTAGCATAAGAGGCAGAACTGGAAAAGGAGAAGTTGGACTGCTGGGAGTGGAGAAAGATGGTGTGCTGTTGGTCTCTGGGGCAAGCCTGCTGCGTTGGCTTCCCTGATGGGAACTCAGCCATCTTGATCATCCGAGGAGCTCAGGATCTCACTGTTGCTGAGGATGGCTGTGGTATCTTTCAGGGGAGCTCTGGTTCTTCTGAGCATTGCTTCTTGGCTCCAGTGCAGATCCCTCTGCCTGCTAGCACAGATCCTTCATCCTGCTGGCACAGACTTTCTAGATTCCACCACTTACCTTTGTACCTTCCCAGAGCAGATCCATGAAACAGGCATGCATGAGATACTGTCATGGGCTCTAGGCCTCCAGGTGGACTCGTGGGAGGCACTGTTATGAACTGTAGGCCTTCAGCTGGACTCATGTAGGACATTTCTGTAGGATCTAGGCCCTCAGCTGGATTCCGTGGTCTTTAGTATGTGGACAGATTTCCTGCACTCTTTCGTATATCAGTCTTTGGGTGACTATTATAAATACTCTTATAAAGTATGTGTCCTGTATTATATTGTTTCACCTTGCACAAATATCCTCCAAACTAACACATAAGTACAACCTTATGTGCCATGAATCCATGTGAATTTCACATGTTCCTTTCAGAACTCTGGGTGACTTATTTCTGTCATTAAAAGGGTAGTCCTGTGCATCCAGTTCACAGGACTATTTACCAAAGAAGTCAGCGTTACTGCATAATAGCAATTTTAAGGTAATGAAGAAGTCTACACATAGATCTAAACATCCCTCTTATATACAGTCAAGACTTCAACTTGAAGAACCAGTCTCAAAATCATGCATTGACTTTTATTAATTACTTATGATCCTGGGGCACTTCTTGTCATATGTGCAATTTGGTAGATTTTGAAGGTGATAATAGCTATATAAATTATTTTCTCCGAATGATTTCCTCCATCAACTAAAGGATGGAAAACTTGGGTACAGTCAAGACCAAGGTTTGAAATCTAGTATGTAATGTTGTCAGAAGTCTTAGATATTTGTATTCCTCATAAGCTTTGCTACTCATTTTAAAAATTCTAATCACAACACACACTGAGCAGATATGCAGAGAATACAGTCATACTAAGCTAAAGACAAAGGAAATTGATCTCTCAGGCCTCTTCCAAATGTAAAACTTCATGATTATCATTCTGAAAATGAAATGTTAAAATGATAATTTATTGTCAGTACACAACTTCTGCATATTACATTACACTGCATTGCTTAGAAAATGTATTATAGATGCTTGATGATGTTAAATCTGGTGTTTTATGTTCTTTACTGAGTTACTGTTTCTAAGTATTTTCCATCTTCTCCCTCATATTGTTTACATAACTGGTTTTGCATAAGAAGATTTGGCTAAATAGATTTCAATTTCGTGATATTTCTAAGCTCCTTAAATTGCTTTAAATTATATTGCTTCTACCATTGCAACACATTTAATTGTCTCTGTACAATTAATACAAGAAGGTTTCTTCTAGATATCTGATTAAGGGGAGAAAGTTCCTCTGGCATACAATAGGGCATGTATACTTTGCAAAGATTAGATTATTTATCACTACTTATTTATAGTTCTTAAACTCTCATAAAAAATAACTTTAGCTTATTTTTGTTTGTTATTTCCTCAGAGCTTGACAAAAACATGGAAATTTATAAATAATGACATGAACGAAAAACAAATATAACTGTGTCCAAAAATAGTATAGAAGCCATGTTACACATTTTCCTGTTGCGTGGACCAGTATCTGAAATAACCAATACCTGAAACTTAAAGGAGGAGAGGTTTATTTTAGCTCATGGTTTCAGAGAGATCGGTCCATGGTTGGCCGGCTCAAAGACAAAAACACGAGCGGAAGAGTGGTACGTAGGGAAGCTGCTCAACAGTCACACTTCTGCAGTCATACTCCTAGTGATCCACCTCTTCAAAGCAGGTCCACCTAACTGCATACTCAGCTATAACCTCATCAGTGGACCAATCCACTAATGAATACAGTGCTCTATGATCATGTTCTGAAAGTCCCGCACCTGAGGACCTGAGAATCGGGAGATGTTTTAGATTTGAACCATTGCAGAAGGTATCATTTCTTCTCTTCTAAGCACAGACAATAGTGAAGCTTAGGAGAAACTCCACTGACACCATGCTTGAACCCCAGCAAACCCTTCACAGGCTGCATCTGCCACTTTGTGATTAATGGGCATCCATGACCATCACTGAAGTGTCCCTGGTCAGTGATGCTCTGAGCATCAGACCCTGCCTCACTGCTTGAAGGCATACTGTGGGGCTTCTTTGGTTTGTTTATTGTTTGTTTTGCTACTAGTAACTGAATTTGGGGCTTTGGCACTAAGTTACATTCCTAGCCTTTCTTTGACTTTTTATTTCAATACAGTGTCCCACTAAGTTGCTCAGGCTAAGCTAGGACTTGCCATCCTCTTGCCTCAGCCTCCAAGTTCCTTAGAACACTGAAATAAACACAGAGCAGCCAGGAGAAATGACAATTCCTCCTTGTTGTGGAAGCTCTCTAGCAGAACTGGATTTATATGAATCACCAAGGATTGGATACTTTTAATTTCACATTTGGATTCTTAACTTGGGACCAAAAGGTCTGAAGTGCACAACAGTAAAATGAGTGGAAAACTGACTTGTATGGAGAGTACCTGTATGTCACACTGATAAAATTGCTGTTCCAGCCTCTAACAAAACAGAAGGGACTAAAATCAATCAAGATACATTATATGTATGGGCGGGGGATATAGCTCAGTGGCATAAGTGCCTGCCTGGCAAGCACAAGGTCCTGAGTTCAATACCACACACACACACACACACACACACACACAAAGATACATTGTATGCATGTTCCCAATCCCCAGAATGAATATCACTTTTCTATATTGCCAACATGTACTAAAAGAAAGAAATAAAAGGGATTCTAAAGAACACTGGAGCAATTTTTAAAGTGAGACCACATCCTCAGATCATCTGTCAGGGGTGCAAACCTTCAGTCTATATCTAAAATCTTATGATCTGTTTACCAAGTATCTATATGAATTAAGTCTAGAAACTAAAGACAGCTTTAATAGCTAATGAAATGTTAAAATATGAAAAATAGAATTGATGTGTTTCTCTCCTCACTGTAATTCCTGCCTAGTCACTATGACATGCAGCCAATATGGTGCTGGAGGTCATGTGTTGTGTTGAGCCAGTATGGCACCAAGCCAATATGGCGCCGGCCACTAGAAGTCATATGCTAAGTGTTACCCTCTTCCTCTGAGTCAAATTACAACTAATTACTTCCCTTTTTGTTATATCCTGTTTCGTTTTCCCACACTCCCACCCAATCCTGGTCTGCCATGTCAGGAGGTCCACCTCCTAATCCCTGCCTCCAACCCTGGGCCTATTTAGCCCTTGACCCCAAGACAGGCCCTCAGAAGTTCCATGTTTCTCTTCTTTTCCCTATTGTGGTCTTCTCCGTGTCCACAACAAAGGCTTTTTATTCTGCTTTACTTCTCTCTGTGCTGGAAAAACCTATCAAGAGTAATTATAGATGAAAAGATAATCAACTGTGAAGAAAGAATGATATCAGTTCTGTGAGGAAACATTTCTAGCTCAAGTATTTTCTCTGCTATCATTTATCAGACCTAGTGTTGCAGACAGTATCAAACCAGGTGGAAGATTCTTTGCACCAAGGAATTAGAAGGCAATTTTTATTATGCTAGTGGGCTGAGGAACCTGGATGTCCAAATCATCAGCCAGAGTCCAGTTTGAGTTCAGTTTAAATATGGCTTGCAAGTGGGAAGCACAAAGCTGATCGCAGGTTATTACATGATTGGATACATGGACTACATGAATTAAGTCATATATGGTCAGGCAGATGTACTTAAAAGGAATTGCTTATCATTAGATAGAAGCAGTCTGGGAAGAAGGGGAGGGGTGTGAGTGGAGCAAGCAGGGTCCTTGACTGGGCCAGGCTGTCCCAGGCATGAAGTCGTTGAAGCAAGTTGGAAACAATATACATTTTATTTTCTTTTGCCTTTTCGAGACAGGGTCTCGCTATGCAGTTCAGGCTGACATTGAGCTCATTTTGTAGCCTAGGCTGGCCTTGGACTCACAATGATCCTCCTGCCTCAACCTCCCAAGCGCTGGGATTATAGGCATGCACCACCACACCTGGCTCAGAAACAATATATATTTTCTTAACTAAGGAAAGCACAAACTGGACAGTCAAGTTGGCCCAGCGCATTGTCCAAGAGAAGTAGATAGCCAAGGCTGACTGAATTTAGTAAGCTAGCTATGTGACAAGCTGGTCACAGGCCTCTAATTGATTTCTAACTTTTGCTATAATAAGCCTACAAGTTTCCTATTCTATCGATGTGCCTTTACATCTCCCCACTGCTTTTACTACAGATAATCTTCTTTAGTTTTCCCAGTTTCTTCAGTGCTAAGGAGCTGATACAAGGAAGTGGCCTCTAAAAGTTGGTGGTGCATAGCTTCATAGTGTTTAGTCAGGAAGCAGGTCAGAATGCAGATCATACTAGGACCCAACATGGCTCCTGTACAAGAAGGGAGAAAGTCTAAGGATCTCCACAAGCAAGAGCTTTCTGTAAGATTTAGAACCCTATGTTTGAGGCATTCCCATAGCTGATGGCAGTTCTCTCTCATTATTCCTGACTTGTTAGCATAGGAACAACATTCCTCCTCCAGGAAAAGGCAGGTACCCCATATTGAGCTGTCAGATCTAAGGGTCTTTGATTCTGGAGAACTACTGTGGCTAACGAATCTATTTGGTTCAGCAGTGTGTCTATTATGAGGTTTGTATGTTGGAAACATTGCCATCAATCCGAGCTCTTAACTATGAGTATTGTTGTTGCCTTGCACCCATAGCTGTAGCACTGAGTGTCACACTCCCTGCTATTGTTAGTCCAGCTAATATGGGCAATATCACAGGGTAGCGTTTTTGATGTGACTTATGTACATGTGCAGGTCCTCATTATCCTGAATAAACAGAGAGCTCAAGTACCAGAAAAGCAAATGCACAAAGCCTCATTTTGGTGCTATCAAATGCTTGATGCATCCATGAGCACAAACAAAGGAAGTTTCGAGGGAGTCTTTTAGAGAACCTGAGATGACAATCAACATACCTATACAGTCAGCAGAGGCATTTTGACCCTAAATGGAACCCAGGAAGCAGAAGAGTTTTCCTCTACCCTCGTAGGATGGGGCTGAAGTAACCAATCAGGAGCATTAGTTGAATTCAGTTCAGAATTATTTTGAGCGAGACCTAGAGCTCAATAGGAAAGGACTGAAAGGGGGACACAGAGCCAACAGTCTGTGCCTAAGTCTGGGTTTACAGCCCGAACGACCCGGTGGTGCTTTAACCAGGCACAGGAGGTCAAGAGTCAAGGCTCCTATTTAGTCTGATTAGGATTATGATGTGGCTTAGGCCATAAATTTTAATTTGAAATTTCCAGTGTTCTGAATTTGCATACACTCCTAGGGAGTTTTAGATATATTATCTACAGGAAAGTTATCTTAATTTTGGTTTAGGAGGCTAAAAGTAAGCAACCCAAGAACTAGGCTCAAATTAGCAGGAACAAATGCAGTCTTTGTGTGGGGACTTCTGTCCTCTGTAGTCCCTGGCCAAAGAGGGATGGTGAACACCAGAATGAGTGAAAGAAAAGGAATTAGAAATTGAACAGCACAGCAGTACATTAGGTTTAATAACAGTGTCAATGTAAAGTGACTTAACAGAAGTTGGACTAACAAGGTGATCCCAGGAAGAAATTACCAACAATTTTAAAACATGGAGACATGGTTTAGGGTACCCAGTGTTATAGTTGCGTCAACACAGACAAGGACAAGAGCAATCCTGTGAGGCATCTCTTAGTCCCCTGAGGACACAGCCCAAGTCCTGCAGCTAGCACCAAATCAAGCAAAAGAAAAGGAACTAGCAAGCAAGCTGGGTAACAGAACATCAGTTAATTAGAACAGCCACTCCATGGTATGGTATCCAGTTAATTGTTGTCCATGGGTAGACCTGCAGGCTTCCAGGGTGGTGAGGGCAGGGCTTTGAGTGTGTTGTCTCTTCAAGGTGGTCTTTAGAGGGCTTGAATCTTCAGGGCAGGCCTCCTATCCATTGTCAGGATAGGCTCGCTTGATCCTGGAGTGATGAATCCAGGGCTGGATCTCTTGTCAGTAGTTTTGGTGCCCTATCCATCACTCCTAAGCTGCCCAAACTGGCAGCCAGAGCCTGAGCCCCCTGAAGATGGCCCAGTTGTCTGTGCACACATGCAGGGGTCTTTCTCATGTATCACAGGCAATCACGCTCTTTCCAACACTGTCCATTGGCTTAACCTGCCTGTTTCAGGTCCAAACCAGAGTATTTCTGTACTGGATTGGATAGCAAGTGCTGTCCCTTGAAGGGTTGTGTCATGGCTGGACCCATAAGTATATCCAGCATCAGCCAGAGAGTCCTCTTCTTCTTCTCTACAGGGACTAGAAATCAAATCCTGTAGCTTGTCCTCTTGGTCAAGTTCTTAAGCTGTGTACATCATGGGTCCAAAAAGTATTGCCAGTTTGGCTGCCAACAGGCTAGCCGAGAAGGAGACCCCCTGTGGAGGTACGTCCCCCAACATGTGAAGGGGGCCTGTGCCATTCCATTCCTGTGATGGACTGTCTACATATCTGACCTGTCATGCTTCACAGACATGCAGAGCATCACACAGTGCTGCCGTCCCTCAGATCAGGAATTCCAGCTCTTGGCTCTCTTTTACAGTCATGACCAAAACCTGTCAGGGCGTTTCTGCTGTTATCTGCTCAGCTCCATGTCATGCCCCTTTTAGTTCTCTTGTATAAAAGCATAGCAGGGTAGCTAGGTGCAGTACATCTGCCAAAAATCTAGCAAGTCCACATATGCCTGCCATTGGTGTATTGTCATGGGTCTGGTGTTACACAACCATGTAGCACCCAGGAATTTGTCAGACCAGGCAGGTCCCTGGACCTTGTCTTCATTGATGGTCCACCCTCATGCCAGCAAAGCTTCCTTCAGACTGCACAGTGGCTTCCAAATATGCAGGACAATCAGACTAATATAAAATCATCAATGTCAAACAGTGACACAGAGTGTGGCTTGCCCCAGGTGGCCAGGTCCTGGGCCACCAGGCCTTGACACCAACTTGGGCTATGCAAATAGCCTTGTAGCAACATCTGAGATGTCCATTGTCTGTCCTCCCGGGTAAAGGCAGATTGATTCTGACTGACAGTGTCAGGGTGAAACTTTATAGTCATCTGCTATGATGCATCAGGTTTTGATTAGATCACGCTGAAGGGCTCTGTGTAGGGACTATCACCCCTGCTTTTTCTAACTTCAAGACAATTGGGCCCATCTCCTCACAGTCCCCAGGCACCTGGTGCTGCTCCATGTACACAGCCCACGTGGCCTGTGGGAGACTCAGAGGTGCATGGTGTGGATGTCTGGACTGTAGTTCTCACCATGCAAATTCATCACTGGAATTCTCCCTGCCTGGAACTGAGCTGGACACCAGTCAGTATGTCCATACCCAGTCTGTATTCAGCAACTGGGGACTCATAAACACCACATAGGCGTGGGGGCAAGCACCCGATACCCAGAGTTGTGTAGGTCTTTGGGACTGTGATGTAGTGACCTCTGTACAAAAGGCATAGCAGGGTAGCTAGGTGCAGTACATCTGCCAAAAACCTAGCAAGTCCACATACGCCTGTCACTGGCGTATTGTCATGGGTCTGATCTTACACAACCATGTAGTACCCAGGAATTTGTCAGATGAATTTGTATCCTCTCATATAGGCAGTAGATCCTGTGAAACAGTTTGGGTTGTCATACATTAGCATTGACTCAGCTCTGGTATCCTTCAACATTAGTACACGTTTCACAGTAAATAGTCTAGTAAATTTTGGGGCCATAAATAGTTAATTTCATATGTGACCTCTGGTCTCTCAGGATCCCCAAGACCTGGGTAACATGAGTCTTAACTGGGGTAAAAGGAAGCCAGTGTCATTTCTTTCAGCTTCATCGAGGCTGCTTTGGCCTTCTGGTCCTGGCTCTTCAGCCAGTATTGCTGCCCAGGGCATAACTGCCACCTCAGAGTCAGCAACGCATCCAAAGGCTGCCCTAACTTCTCTGCAGTTAGGCTGGCAGCCAGCAGGGCCATCCAGATCTGGCACTGACCTACCTGCAGGGGCCACATGGCCTGGGGGAAGACCCTGTCACCTGGGGCTCCTTTCTTTTTCTTTCTTACCAGTACAGTTTTTATAGATCTCACCTTTCTGTGGCACCTCATTTTCATGTCTCCCAGGCTGGCCAAGGAACCTACAGCATTGTGGGTCAGGTGATCTCTAAAGGGATCTAGAAGGGCTGCCATTGACTTGAAGTTGCCTGCCGGCCTGCTCACCAGGATCATGTCCTTCATGCGTGTCATCAGCAGTTCCTCATCTGGGCTATAGCACTGCAGGGCAAACATCTTCTCTATGGGCCCATTTCACACTGCACAGTTATCAAGTCTAGATAGTGACTTGCTCTGGCAGGTGACCTGGATTCTTCTAAACCTGGTGAGCCACTGCTATCAACCAACTGATCACGTCTGATTGTTAGCTTCTGGGGCTGTCCTTCATGCATCCTGCAGAGCCCATCTCACAGAGGGGCTGCTGACTATGTGGGCTATTTGGGACATCTCCTGTGAGTTTCATCATCAGCACCATCGTCCCATAGCCATAGCAGCCATGCAGGCACTGTTTTATCCACTTTCTGTTTTAATTATTTTTATTTTGAAAGATATCCTCAGGCTCCAAACAGACTGTTTCCCAATCTTTTGGGACCATCCAAGCTGCCCAGAAGGTAGCTACAGGTGGCCATGATGAGCCCTGGGTAAACTTCTCATTCTCCAGGGTTTTCCTTCACCTTTCCCACTATTTCCATAGCCACCACAGAACGATTCATCTTCATGTCCAAAGTCAATTTGTTTGCTTCCTTGCTTAAGAAGGTGGTTGCAGCAAGTTCCCACAAACAGGGAGGCTATGCTCTTGACAGTGAGTCCAGTGTTTTGGACAGGTAGGTGACTGGCCGCTCCCAGGGGCTAACAGTCCAACAAAGATACAGAAGGCAGAACAGTCCAAAATGGGGGAGGGAATCACAGCTATATTGGCAGCTCAAAGATCTTGAACTGGCTTCATAGGCCAGAGAGGTGTATTTTAGCAGTTTGCAGTTTGTCATCACGGTGACCATCTGTTTTTAAGAGACAAGAGCAACTGGATCTGGAACAGGAACTATTACCTGGGCAACTAATAAATGGAAGTACCCTGGGTGGGGCACCCTTTTGTTTCTCTTCACTCAGTCCCCTTTTCAGCTTTGACCTTCAAACCTCAGTTCTTGAAAACCCAGAAGAGAAGATCAGTGGCAGTAGTACTGTAGTGAGTTTAATTATTATAATTCCATTGAAATAGCAAGCTCTTTGAAACATAAAGTATAGCAAAGGACTGTTATTTTGAGCAATCATAGCTGTCTTAGCAGTTTAATACCGAAGTTACAGTTTTACAACAAAAACCTGAGATCAAAACTGATAGAAACCGAGAGCCCACATGGAACCAGACCAGACCTTCTGACAGGAGAGAAGTCTTTATTGGGGGAGGGACAGAGTAGCAGGCTACCTAGCGGACCAAGGTAGCCCTGATCTGAGGAAAGTGTGGGCCTTTAAGCTCTTTTCTCTGGTGGGGGTGGGGTGGGGTAAGGAGATGTCCCTGGGCCAGAACAGGCCGAGCCCTGAGCAGCGGAGAGGGCGTCCAAGCCAGAGACCTGAATAGCAGGAGTTGCCCATGTCAGAATGACCCGAGCAGGTGACCTGTCAGAGCGAATGAGGGCGGGGGTAGCTTTTGTGGCCAAGGAAAACTGAAGCAGAACAGGTAAGGGAACTAGAGAAATATTGAGAGTTAAAGTTTTCCCATGAGGGGGCTGAGGCTAGCTGCCTTGTGGCTTATCAAAAACCACACATTATATTTTAGTATGCCAATCATGATGACATTATTTTTGTAACATATTTAAATGTCCATCTCAGTATTGAGTAGAGTAACACATAACATACACTTCATATAAATTTTTAAAGGTTATTATTTGACTGGTAATCTCATACTCATTTGACCTTTTATTTATTTATTTAGTTTTTGTCTTTTTGAGACAGGGCCTCGCTATGCAGTTCAGACTGGCCTTGAGCTCACTTTGTAGCCCAGGCAGGTCTCAAACTCTTAATAATCCTCCTGCCTCAGCCTCCAGAGTGCTGGGATTACAGGGGTGCACTACCACACCTAGCCACACCACCACACCTGGCCTAATTTGACCATTTTCCCAAGCTCTAGCAAATGACCATACATATAAACCATGTCCACAAGCTTTCCTTTTGAACATAAGCTTTCTAGCAGGACAAGACTTTTATCTTACAGAAACTTCTCATATCAAAAGTATATCTCTTACATTTATAGTCTTCTTAATATTTTTTCTCTCCCACTTATCATAAACTTGTACAATAAACTTGACTGTAGCTGCTTGAATTTGAAAGTGTCCCTTTTTTTTCTCAGATAGTACACTTAACCGACTGCCAACAGACCTCTGAGTAACCTTGAATCAGTGTTTTTATTTTAAAACAACATAGAAAAGAGCAAGTTAACCCTGTAAATTCAAAACTTTGTAATGTACAAGAAATGCTTTGTACACATCAACTCAAACTGAAAACAGAAAGTATGATTGCCAATTAATTAAGATTTGTAATTCTATTGGACTTGTAAAACTTCCTTAGGTTTGACAAGACTTTGGCCATCCACTCCAGGCTGGAGCTGCTTCAGCTTTCAGATGCCTGCGGGCAGCGCCAGACTGGGGACTGTTGAGCAAGGGCTGGCCTGGGGGCTCCTGAAGCCTGGAGGAGAGCTTGGGCTCTGTTTGGTTCCCTTGCTTGCTTTGAAATGAAAACATAGCACCTGCTTTGTGCCTTTAATCTTGGCACGCATATCTGGGCCCAAGTCTTCGGCTTTGTTTTTCCATTGTAGCTTAGCCACCGGGCCAGTTGGCTTTTCAGGTTTTCTGTTTCTCTCTCTTTTTATTAGCCTGCCTGCATCCTTCCACCTGTATATTCTGGCGTATTAAAGCAAAACAGCTTTTTCATGTCTTCATCCATTACAGTGCAATTCAATTACTTTTGTTCTCAGACTGATTAAACTGTCTTTTTCAGTTCCCAGCTGAGTCGAGGTGATCATGGACTTTTGTATTTATTTTGTACACATTTTTGTACACATGTATATATACACATTCACCCCAGGCACACAGCATTTAGTATATATATTCCCACCCCCAAAACCGTGGGAAAAATCTAGCTGGAACAACAGCTGGAGCTGACTACTCTGACTAGAACTGGAACTGGAACTGGAACAGGTGGCAGATGCCAAGGAGTGATCATTTCCTCTTTCAGCCCTCAGAGAGGAGACAGTGACAAGCAGGTAACAGCAGGTAAAGAGGCTGACTGCGGGACATAATCTGGGGCTGCCCTACCTTGTCTGAGGGCCTGGTCTGGTTTCATTCTGACTCTTCCCTCAACTGCCAAGGAGACTTCCAAAAACAAGGTCAGAGGGTGTGCCTTGGAGTCCGCAAATTGGAGGATGGGCTCTGGAAGCAGCCAGCAGGCCTACACCAGTGACTGAAGTGGTCATGAAGGTGTCTTCCCAGCCGACACACCAGAAACATTGCAAAAAACCAATATCAAACCAGATGGAAGACTCTTTGCACCAAGGAATTAGAAGGCAACTTTATTACATGCACAGGCTGAGGAACCTAGAGGTTCAAATCACCAGCCCAGAGTCAGGTTTGAGTTCAGTTTGAATGTGGTTTGCAAGTAGGAAGTACAAAGCTGATAGCAGGATGATTTAATTCATGGGCTACATGAATTAAATCATATGTGGTCAGGCAGATTTACTTAAAAGGAATTGCTTATCATTAGACAGGAACGGTCTGGGAAGGAGGGGAGGGGTGTGAGTGGAGCAAGCAGAGTTCAACGGGCCCCTCACTGGGCCAGTCTGCCCCAGACATGAAGTCCTCAGCAAGCTGGAAACAAAATAATTTTTCTAACTGTGGAAAACAAACTGGACAGAGTCAAGTTGGCCCAGCGCCTTGTCCAGGAGAAGCAGATAGTCAAGGCTGACTGAATTTGGTAAGCCAGCTCTGTGACAAGCTGCGGGAGCCTGTGGTCACAGGCCTCTAACTGGTTTCTAACTTTTGCTATAATATGCCCACAAGTTTCCTATTCTTTGAATATGCACTTAACTAGGAGCCAGGCTACCTCCTATCCTGGGGCACTGTGGGCATCCCTTGCTTCCTTTCCTCTGAAGTCTGTCTGCCTTCAGGCCGACCTCTGCTGAACTCTGAAGCAGGAGTCACAAACCCAAAGACCACAGACAGAGGCTCCTGCACACAGGAGTGAAGTGGGTGGGGTCTCACAGAGAAAATCAAGAGGGCACTTGCTGCACTCTACTTAAAGGGCAGCAGGTAATCAGCTCAGCCAATTGTCACCATAGAAGAACCAAGTCCAGAAGGGCCAGGGTTTCCAAAAGCAGGTGGAAATGTGCAGAGTTTGAAATCACCCAATTTTTCAGTTTGTGATTGAAGCAACAAAGACCACACAAGGAAAATACATGCAGAAAAAACAAAACCTTTCAAGAGGCATATGTGGCTTCTGGCATAAAGATTTGAATCTAAGTTTGGGCCATAACTGAACAAGTGCTTAAAGTGTCCTGCACCCTACAGTATTTCCTTCATCAGATCCAAGCAGTTAGAAACAGCTCTAAAGTAACCAACTATTTTCTGAGGCATCCCAGAGGGCTACTCTAGCATCTCGTTCTCATCAGTGACAAAGTAAGCCAGCCAACCTGCAGACCCCTCCTGCTTCTCTAACAGCCCCAGCAGAGGTGCGGATATTCACATAGAAGTGGTGATGGAAAACTAATGAATGACTAAATTAAAAGGTTTATTATAGTAAAAGGCCTTGCCATTAGCATCCCTCAAAGTACTCCCCTCACTTTGAACACACTTGTGTCATTGTTCTTCCCACTGCCGGATGCAGTTCTGGAAGTTGTATGTCTAAGAGGTAAGGTAAAAATATATAATGAATGCTGTTGCCCAGTGCCATCCAACACAAAAGCAGCCGCATAAAATCATTCTCATCCACCTGTTAGATGGATCTGGCTCCAGGAGACTCTGGCTCTTCCCCAGAGTCAAAATGACCATGACAGTCAACATTTTAAATCCGCTCTGACACTGTGGGAGCTCTGACAGCACAACTAAGGATATGCACAAAAAAACACTGCCACAACTGCTGCAGACAGTGGTAGGAACCTTGGGAAAGTGCGTTCCAGATGAGGAGGAATGTGTTCAGGGTCACTAGTGGCAATGTGTCTTTCACTATAGTAAAATTTAAAAATTTAAACCCAAACTGTATGTTTTGATCACACTTCATACATGCGGACCAACACTGTAAAATTCATCTAGTTTCTCCATAGTCTCTTTGCAGAGTTAGAACTTCCCAGGCTCATGTTCAGCACATGAGCACCTCCTGACCCATTTTTGTTAGAACCCACATATGACTGTCCACAGCTGTGAACTTACCATTCACAAGAGCTTGATCCAGCTCTTAGATACGATTTCCTCCTCTCAGCTTATAAGAGCAAAGATGTGGAATTTTCTATCTCATCATTAAGTAACTGTAACAGTACTTTGTACTGAGAAATATGGGTTAAATGTGCATAGTAATTTTGACCTATTGTGTCTGGCCTGTGTAACTTCAGAGCCCCTTCAAAATGAGCAGGGTCATTGAGGGCCTCTTATCTGAAGGAGAAGCCCTCTTTGGGCCTGTGTTTTGCCTCTTCTCACGGCTACAAATGACCACACCAAAAGGGTATCAGTCTAGAGTTTCCTATTGAAACTGTATCCCACTTTCTGTTAGGAAAAGACCAGTGTGAACAAGTGGATATTTTCTCTTGCAATTGTGAATGGGGACAAAAGGAAATTTGGGCACGTAGCTAGAGAAGCTAAAGCCAAAAGGGTCCTATCTGAAAAACTGACCTTAAATGCTTATCACATACAGTTAGAGTGATGCATGCATAGAAAAGAAAATTTGTGTCCCAAAAATGTCAAAGCCATGAGACATAATAATACAATATAATATTTACAGTTTTGCTATGGTAAATAGAAAAAAAAGAACAAATGTTGTTTATTATAGTTTTCTTAAATTTTGCACAATGGACTTCTCATAGACTCTTCATAGTCTTTTTTCACTCTTTTTCTGCCATAGCTCTGACCAAAGCCAAAGTCATACTGAGTATGACTTACAACTAGTTTTCATATCTGTAAATTTATGCTCGCACAGTATCCTGCACAGAACAGCACTGTTTGAGTGCTGATTTGGGTCTAATTTTGAAGCTATCAACAAAACAAGCTAGCCAGCAAAACATCAGAGAGAACTAGTATATCATCAAGACTAACAAAAATACGAAATGCAGACTTAATTTTTAAAATTTCTGAGCTCTTTTAATACTAATTTAATAAAACCATGTTTATATTCCTGGGCTTTCATTCTTGTGGATACTGAATATTAGTAAGTTTAAACTGATGGTTGCTGATACTCATTTTCTCAGTGTTTAGGTAAGATGACTTTACCTGTTTGGTGATGGCTCTTTGGTATTGTACATCACACTGGAATTCAGCCCTGGTTCTTACCCAGTTCAGCTGGAAACCTCATTGGCTAAATGTCAAACTGAACACAGCATAATTCACTGAAAATCCAGCTTAGGGAGAATAATGAGGGAAGGGGGTCATCATCAAAGGAATTGTTTCAAATTTAATGTTACAATTTTGTTTGAAGCACCTGCAATATTTTATAAATTTCTAAAAATGCCTATAAAATGTAAAATAGTGTATTACACAACTATCCTTCTCATATGATTTTATGTTATAAGTCAGATCACCACCAAGTGATGAAGGTAGGCTGTTCCCTGGGGACAGCATAACAGAACTAGCGCTAACATTAATGGACTTCATGTCCACTTCTGTTCTGTAAGAAAATGTTGCTTGCCTTAAAGTGATGGTTGTGATCAATAACTATGTGCCCTCGCTCCCCTCCGCAGGCTGCACCAACTATCCACAACTGCTCTTTTCTTCTGTAGTTTCATATCTGAGAAAGCACCTTTAGATAATCTTTCATTTCCTGGGATAATTTACCACCCTGCCTCTCTACATTTCCAGGGTAGTAGTTAAGAAACTGGCCTTGAGAGGGTTGGAGTGGTTCTGTGAGTTTAAGTCCCAGACGACTCTCCTTACTCTGTGATCTTAGCCAACGTACTTTGTCTGTATTTCACAAAGGTAAATTTGAAATGATAATATTAGCTACTTCCAGGAGAATAGTAAGAATTAAATAAGAAAATATAGAGTGTGATGTTTAACATATACTAAGCCCTTACTATAGGTTACCTGTTGATTATTCATCAGATTCTTCAAGGTGTTAAATACAATATGCACATGAATATAATATACATGTAATATATATGAGGGACACACAAAAATAAATTATACCTTACTATTGTCTCTGCCTGGTGCTCTCCCCCACCTATTGCTCTCACTCTTCATTTGCTGATGCCAATTCATCTATTAAGTTTGAATTTATATTACAGTTTTCATAGCTTAGAGATGCCCTCTACAAGCCTTATTATATAAGTTTTAAGAGCAACCTTTGCTTCTGCTTTGTAGCTGTATGGCTTCTGTATACATGTCCCCCAAAAGCCTCCTGTATACACGTCTACCCAAAGCCTCCTGACTTTTCAGAAATGGCTGGGTCTAGTATGTGAGGATATGAATTAAGGCTCTGCGATCACTAAATTAGTTCACTGATTGGTTTACCATAGTTCTGGGTATGGATAATGGGAAAGCCTGACTTGGGTTTAGGTAGCACCGACCAATGGCCTTGTAGCCTGAATGAAACAAGAGAAAAAGGGAAGCTCAGCTCTGCATGCTGCCTGCTACCTGCCCTAACGTGGACTGTCTCTCCTCTGATATCCCTCCACCACGCCACCTGTCCTGGAGCCAGCCAATTGGACTGAAGCCTCTACAAACTGTGTGGTAAAACAAACCTCTCTTGCCTTCACTTGTGGGTGTTGGGTGTTGTGTTACAGTGGTGAGAAAGTGCATAAAACAGCAGTACCAACGTCTAGTTTGGGATTTTTCAACCGAGACCCTGCGGGCATTGGGGACCGGGTGATTCTAAACTGGGGAAAGTGGATTTTGCTGCATAATGTGGGATGTTCTGCTATTCATTGACCAGGTGCCATCACATCTCCCTCCCAACATTGTAAAAATAAAATTGTATCCAGACATTGCTAAATATTCCTAAGGAAGAGGCATTATTTCTCTCTGATGAGGAATACTTGTGGAGCAGGGAGAAGAGTTCGACCGGCAGAGCATGCACAGCTGGTCGAACTGCAGGACAGGTACTAAGGGTCGACTTGTGGAGCACAGATATCAGGTCGACTTGCAGAACAGGGCAACTGGTTGACGTGCAGAGCAGGGACAACTGGTGGACCTGCAGAACAGGGACAACTGGTCGACCTGAGGAACAGGGCAACTTGTCACCCTACAGAGCAGGGACAAGTGGTTGACCTGCAGAACAGGGACAACTGGTCGACAAGCAGAGCAGGGACATCTTGTCGACATGTGGAGCAGGGACAAGAGTTCGACCGGCAGATCATGCACAGCTGGTCGAAGTGCAGAACAGGTACTAATGGTCGACCTGCAGAACAGAGACACCAGGTCAACCTGTAGAACAGAGCAACTGGTCGCCCTGCACAGCAGGGACAACTGGTCGACCTGCAGAACATGCACAGCTGATTGAACTGCAGGGCAGGGACTAATGGTCAACCTGCGGAGCAGAGACATCAGGTCGACCTGTGGAACAGGGCAACTGGTCGACCTGCAGAGCATAGAGAGCTGGTTGGCCAGCAGTGCAGGGACGACTGGTTGACTGGTAAAGCAAGGAAAACTGGTCAACCTGCAGAACAGGGACAGCTGGTCAACCTGCAGGGCAGGGACACCTGGACGACCTGTGAAGCAGGCACAACTGTTTGACCCACAGAGCATGCTCCGCTGGTCGAACTGCAGCGCCAGGACTAATGGTCAACCTGCCGAGCAGGGACAACTGGTCGACCTGCAGAACAGGGAGAGCTGGTCGACCTGTGGAGCAGGGACAACTTTTTGACTGCAGAGCATGCACAGCTGATTGAACTGCAGGGCCGAGACTAATGGTCGAACTGCGGAGCAGGGACATCAGGTCAACCTGTGAAACAAGGCAACTGGTCGACCTGCAGAGCACGGAGTGCTGGTCTACCAGTAGAGCTGGGACACGTGGACAACCTCTGGAGCAGGCACAACTGTTTGACTGGCAGAGCAGGGACAGCTGGTCGAACTGCAGAGCAGGGACAGCTTGTCGACCTGCAGAACAGGGACACCTGGTCGACAAGCAGAGCAGGGACATCTTGTCGACCTGTGGAGCAGGGACAACTTTTCGACGGCAGAGCATGCACAGCTGATCGAACTGCAGGGCAGGGATTAATGGTCGACCTGCGGAGCAGGGACAACTGGTTGACTGGCAGAGCAGTGACAGCTGGTTGACCTGTGGAGCAGGGACAACAGTTGGACTGGCAGAGCATGGACAGATTGTGGAACTGCAGGTCAGGTACTAATGGTAGACCTGCAGAGCAGGGACAACTGGTCGAATGGCAGAGCATGAACAATTGGTGGACATGCAGGACAGTGACTTACTGTGGACCTGCGGAGTCGACCTGCAGAGCAGGGACAGCTGGTCGATCTGTGGAGCAGGGACAACTGTTCGACCAGCAGGGTATGGACACCTGGTCCAACTGCAAGACAGGTACTAATGGTCGACCTGCCCAGCAGGGACACCTGGTCAACAAACAGAGCACGGAGAACTCATCGACCTGGGGAACAGGGTAACTGGTCGACTCGCAGAACAGGGAAAGCTGGTTGAACTGCAGAACAGGGACAGGTGGACGACCTGCACAGCAGGGAAAACTGGTCAACCTCCAGAACAGGAACAAATGGTTGACCTGCAAAACAGGGCACCTGGTCCATCTGCAGAGTGCAGCCGTGCATTTTCGAAGTTCTAACTGTTTCTTTTCAGGGCATACCAGTAACACTGCTTTGTTGCCCTGTAAGGACTACGTGTGTGAAGTGCGAATATGCTGCAACTTTAACGGAAACAGAAGGGAAGCAGTGTGCAACTGGATTTAAGTTTCTACCGACCAGATCCTCTTAGGGAAACACAGTGCAATTTGCTTGACAAGGCTTTTCATAGGGGTGGTACACTTGTGCCAAAGGCTAAATGGGAAACACGTGTGTGAATGTACTCCTTAGAGCACAAAACTTCCTGAAACACTTGCAAAGTGCTTTGTGTTCCATGTTACATATGTCCTGAAACTGAGCACAGCCCTGCATTTAACAAGTTGTAATTGCTTATTTTCAGATTTCTCAGTTATCACTGCCACGCTTGCTCTGTAAGGCTTATGGGGACAAAGTGCAAATGTGCTGAAAGTTTAACAGAAACAGTAGGGAAGCACTGTGGAACTGGATGGAAGTTTCTCCCAATCAGATCCTCCTAGGGAAACACAGCGCAATTGCCTTAACAAGGCCTTCCATAAGGGTGGTGCACTTGTGCCTAAGGCTGAAAGGGAAAGACAGGTGTGAAAGTACTCCTTACAGCACAAAACTTCCTGAAACACTTGGACTCTGCTTTTTGTTCCTTGTTATATAGGTCCTGAAACTGAGAACAGCCTTGCATTATGTAAGTTGTAACTGCTTCTTTTCTGGTTTCTCAGTAACACTGCTTTGCTTGACCGGTAAGGCCTACGTGCGTGAAGTGTGAAAGTGCTGCAACTTTAACAGAAACTGTAGGGAAGAACTGTGGAACTGGATTTAAGTTTTTCCCAACGAGATCCTCTTAGGGAAACACAGTGCACTTTGCTTGACAAGGCCTTTCATAGAGGTGGTGCACTTGTGTCTAAGGCTGAAAGGGAAACACATGTGTGAAAGTACTCGTTACAGCACAAAATTTCCTGAAACACTTGGACACTGGTTTGTGTTCCCTCTTACATAGGTCCTGAAACTGAGCACAGCCCTTGATTTTGTATGTTGTAACTGCTTGCTTTCTGTGTTTTGCAGTAACACTGCTTTGCGTGCCCTATAAGGTCTACGTGCGTGAAGTGTGAAAGTGAGGGAAATTTAATAGAAACAGTAGGGAAGCACTGTGGAATTGGATTTAAGATTTTCCCAAGGAGATCATCTTAGGGAAACACAGCGCACTTGGCTTCACAAGGCCTTTCATAGGGGTGGTGCACTTGTGCGTAAGGCTGAAAGGGATACGCATGAGTGAATGTATTCATTACAGCACAACACTTCCTGAAATACTTGGACAATCGTTTGGATTCCATGTTACATAGGTCCTGAAACTGAGCATAGCCCTGCATTCTGTAAGTTATAACTGCGTCTTGTCAGTGTATCTCCGAAGCACTGCTTTCCGTGCCCTGTCGGGCCTATTGTCGCGAAGTGCCAAAATGTGGCAACGTCAACAGAAAGAGTATGGAAGCACTGTGGTACTGGATTTAAGTTTCTCCCAAGGAGATCCTCTTAGGGAAAAACAGTGCACTTGGCTTGCCAAGGCCTTTCTTAGGGGTGGTGCATTTGTGCCCATGGCTGAAAGGGAAATGTGTGTGTGAATGTCCTCCTTACAAAACAAAAGTTCCTGAACCACTTGCACACTGGTGTGTGTTCCCAGTTACAGAGGTCCTGAAACTCAGCAGAGCCCTGCACTTTGTAAGTTGTAACTGCTTCTTTTCTGTGCTTCACACTAACACTGCTTTGCTTCCCTGCAAGTCCTATGGGCGGGAAGGGCAAAAGTGCGGCAACTTTCACAGAAACAGTAGGGAAGCACTGTGGAACTGGATTAAAGTTTCTCCCAAAGAGATTGTCTTAGGAAAACAGAGCGCCCTTGGCTTGACAAGGTCTTTCATAGGGGTGGTGCACTTGTGCTCAAGGCTGAAAGGGAAATGCGTTTGTGAAAGTACTCGTTACAGCAAAAAACTTCCTGAAACACTTGGACACTGGTTTCTTTTCCCTCTTACATAGGTCCTGAAACGGAGAACAGCCCTGCACTTTGTAAGTTGTAACTGCTTCTTTTCTGTGTTTCTCAGTAACACTGCTTTCCTTTCACTGTAAGGCCTACGTGCGCGAATTGCGAAAATGCGGCAACTGTTAGAGAAATTGTAGGGAAGCAGT